>JARYGA010040405.1:0-27852 GCA_030545235.1 Helianthus tuberosus
GTCAATACAACATAAGATAACGACAAGAATATATAAAATAAAGGACAAAACAAAACCAAACAAAGTGGAATTTGTCCTATGTAATATGTCTAGACTCGAACGTTTTTGGAATGTGCAATTGTGTAACTGAGATTAAACACAAAAGGCTAGTGTTTAATTCACTCAGTGTTGGCTCTGATACCAACCTGTCACACCCCGATTTCCACGTGTCACCGATGGGCCCGGTGGGGAGTATCGTGACGTGGTTGGCAACATAATAGTCAAACAACACAACATTTAATATGCACAGCGGAAGCAAATTAAAGATATTATATTTCAACCGAATAGAATATTGTAATATCGTGTATCACAAACAGTTGAAATTTTATCCACAGAAGGATCGAAATAAAAAGGAAACAGTAGTTCAACAGACGATAGGCATCTTAAGCTTGCGAAACTCTTTATTGATGCTAAGGAGAGAATCCAGCCTATTACGCTTAGTACCTGCATTTAATCTTTTTGGGAAAATACGTCAGTTTACACTGGTAAATACAATCAACTGACTCATTTTAAAAATGATTAAAAATTGATTTGGATGCACGTGGCATAAACATTTTATAACTTGGGAGAATCATTTAAATATATAATCTTGTAAAAGAATTACATGTTCCTTATGCGTTCAGTAGCCCGGAGCGTGCCGGGTTAAAGATCAATAGACACACCACATCAACTATTTATGCACTGACGAGTGTACGCCTACACTCCGCGCTTAGGTCATGGCCATTTCGTAAAATGATGCCAAGGATATCCGGGACATGGTCATTAACCCCCCAAAGGCTTTAAGTAAACAAAACAATTTAAACGGGCCGATCAAATTATTCAATTAACCACCAAACGATGGAAGATTTGATGCCCGACCAAGCGGTATTTTATATACCGTAACCCAAGCCCGTATAGGGAAATAAGTTAAAAGTATTTACCTGAGCAAAGTAATAATCACAATAAGCAAATGAAAGTAGCTTTTACTGGTCCTCCTAATCTGGAACGAAGGTTTATAATAACCTATTAGAATCCTAACGGGTCTTTAATTAAGCTTAAGCTTAGACCGGTTAGTTTCAAAGATACGGTTCGTACGCACGATTAAGCGAAGACCGGATAGAATGCGATTTAGACTCGACAAGTTTGAAGACTTGCTTAATATGGGTATTTCATACACATTCTGCATTTTGAGATAAAACCGATAAGGTTTGACCCGTTTCGGCTAATTTATGCAAACTAGTTACATAAACCGAACCGAACGCGTAATAAGCGTAACGGGTACTTATTAGAGCCATATACAGGTTTCCTAAGTTAATATGCTTCAAATATGTTGTGACATCAGTAAGATGTCTTTTATTATGCCCGAAACGAATTTAAACACAAACTATGCCCCGTAGGGGTAGTTTGGTCATTTAAAAGGTTATAAAAGAGTTTAAGTATTAACCTGAGTTACAGGTCTGATATAATCAGCAAAAATACTTATTTTACTAAGTTATAACAGTAGGGTAAAATATATATGTGAAATTTATCAATTATAACCAAACTATGCACCGTAGGGGCATTTTGGTAATTTCACATAAGCCGAAAAGCTCAAAACTGAAGTCTGAGTTTAACAACCTTTGCTTACTGTTAAAATATTATAATTTACCTAAAATATCAGTAGGTATCAACCCTTGTATGTTTAAAATAGTTCTAGTACATACTATGCGTTAAGAACGCTTAAAAAGGCGATTAGAAGCCATTTCCGGGTTCTATACATAAAGCTGATATTTTTATTATTCCAGAAGGCTTAAAATAATTTATTTATCATTTAAAATCAGTAGCAAAAGGTTTGGAGTCAATTAGGTATGTAAAACTCATTTTATAGCCCGTTAGGGCAAAACCGACAATTACCGGATTAAGCCTATGACTATAAGTTATGCTCAGCTTAAAATTAATTAAAAATCTTCAAAAATCCCATAATAATATATTAGATCAGTGGGTAATAAGTTTGATATCAAAAAGTAGGCTTAGATAGGCCATACGCTAATTACGCCGTTTAATCGCTAAAGAAGCTTCTAATTACGCTAATGAGCATAACTCTCAATCTACACCTCCAACTAATGTCAAATTTTGGGTGCAAGTTTATATATCAGTAACTAAAGTTCCTACTCTTTTACATTTGCAAAAATCACGTTTTAATGTGAAAAGGGCATAATGGTCAACATATGAGCGATTAACGGAATCATGCATATTAATTGGTTAACTAATGAACCAAGGTGTATAATCACAGAGGGTTATACTAGCATGTAGCCTAGTCCAATTAAAGCTCTAATGCATTTTTAAAACATGCCTAAACGGGTCAGAACTGAAGTCAAAGCAAAAGTCAAAGCTTTGCGACTTTCGGTTCCGAACCGGGTCTAAACAGTAAATTGTCGGGTTAAACATGTTTAGACATGTTCTTACACTAATTACCAAGTTATATTAATGATCAAACAGGTTGTATGTGTTCTACATTGCTAATTGTGCATAAATTAGAAAATGAACATTCTGTTGACTTTTTAATAACAAGTTTGACCCGACATTAGACCTAGTTAGAGTTGGAATCAGGGGGAACCCTTTTAAGGGTTTAATGCCCACATAATTACCAACTTATAACTACTTTCAATTCGACTAATCACTGGACCATTAGTGATTAATCGCTAAGTCAACCGTTAATTACGACGGTTTGACTTTTAAGCTAAAACTAAGCAAAAAACTTAACTAAGAAAGGTTAAGCAAACTTACTGAAGTCCTATGCACGATTTGTGAAGCTTAGAGAGAAGTCTTGAGCTCCAGAAATGATCCAAAGTGCAGATGGAAGGTGTGAAGAACTTGTTGCAACTTAAGGGCTTTATATAGTGCTCACAATCTCATAGATTGTTGACAACAAGTCCTACAACTGATGTTTGATCACTAACAAGTGTCCCTAAATGTCTAGGGGTTGTTTAGGGGTCAAGCAGGATGAGGAAAATCGAGTTAAAGTCGTTTGCAAGGGCTATGGCAGACAAGAATCCAACAAAATCGGAGCAGGCTGATCAGATAAGGCCATCGCGTAGCGCGACGGCATGTGGGCTAGGGCTCGCGCTACGCGAGCATGTGCTGATCTGACAAAACAATTTTCCATTATTTGCAGTTTTGGCCCCCGGTCCTTCTAAAGGTCGCTTTCACGTCTTGTTTTTCACAATGAACCCTCTAAATTGACTTATAAGGGCCTTAAGACATTTACCCACTTTTTTTAGTCCTTGGTTAACTTTATTGTTACCCGAAAAGTCATAAACTTCAACGTTGACGCTTTAACCCCTTGTATACGATTTTGATCATAACTTTCTCATACGATAACGAAACTTTATGAAATTTATATCGTGCATTCTAGTGAGCATAATTAACCGTTACAAAGCTTTGGGTTTGTCAAAAGGTCACTCGGAGGTATAACTTAAACATGTTGACACATTTAACCCCTGTAGTTTGTAATCTCTCACTTTCATTCACAATTAGCTTCGTATGATCCATGATTTATTTACTGTTGACATTTAGAACTCGTATATTCACATACTTTCCATGATTGTCAACTTTAATCCTTTTATAACATTTTTTCACACGTTCAAACATATGACACGTGTCAACACATTATAGGACGTGAATTTTCGAGGTGTTACAACAACCGAGTATGCTAATAAGAATGTGATTTCGATAACATGGAAGTATATGGACCATGTCAAGACGGACTCGAGCACGAGAGGCTAACGGGTCAAGAAGAGGTAAGAAAGTGGATACGAGCGCGTACGCATAAGGTAAGTGTCTTCCGACTCACTTCTTAGTATACATATAGAATTTTCTTGCTTATGGATGAGGGGAAATTATGTACGGGTATGTAATGAATGAAGGTATTATGATAAGTATTGAACTAGTTAGACGAAGATAGTTATCTAAGTAGAAGGTAATTTGGTGGGATTCAACGGGTCGAATAAATAAGTATAAGTAAGGTAACGGCAATGAAATCCGTAATGATTAAGGACCCGGGGTAAGGATTCTTAGTCTAATATGTAAGGAATTGTTTTACGGACATTTAGGAACAAGTTTCAAGTGATTCGGACGCGTAACGAATAAGTTATGAGGATTTTGTTAACAATTTGGAAAGCTAGGGACTACCGTAGCTTACGGTAGCCACCGTAAGCTACGGTAGGTGTTGGGTCTTTCTTTCTGCCGTAAGGTAGTAGAAAGGCACCGTAAGACTTTTGGTACCACCGTAAGCTACGGTAGCCACCGTAGCTTATGGTGGAGGTCTGGTGCAAAAGTAATGTTTATGTAATTCTTTGTTTTTCTTTGGATTCGGACCCCGTGTACCCATTCCAAGCCTCGTTAAGTTTTTATAATGTTCCTCATCTCTACCAAATGGCTTGGTAAGTTATGGGTGAGTATAAAACTAATTTTTAAGATCTGAAACATACCCGAAGAATATTTTAAAAAGCGACTATGACGTGTGAGTAAGAACGGGATGTGTGAGCGAGTATTCGGGGTAATGAATTGAGTATGTGGGTATGTATGTATAGGTTCAATTTTATTTCAATATGTGAAACTTTTAAGTAATTATAAATAGGAGTAAGTACGTATGTAAGTTGTTCACTCATGTTTTATTACTCGGAGGTTGTAATTAGGACATGACAGTAAGCCTTATTGAATTGTGTAAGTGCTACGTATGAACTCGTATAAATGTATGTATGTAAGGGTGTATGTATTAGATGACTATAAGTATACACACGGATGTACGTAAGCGCGCTGTAGTATTTATGGTACAAGAAGGAATGGGGTTTGAATAGATGTATACATAGCTTTAAAACGTTGAGTATTAAGTTACTAATCATGTACCTTGAGAATGAAAGGAGATTGCAGGTATGCTATTGAAATCCGTTGTGCAGTTTTGAGGAATTGGAATGCTAGATTGTAATTGGAAGAATGATCGAACGGACTTGCAAGAATGGAAAGAATGCGGCGTGGTTATTTCATTATGTATGATAGATTATGAATTCTAGTTATCAAATTCTAATGATGTGCATGTTGTGGTGAATGTAGGTTACGCAGATTAATATCGGTATAAAGTATTGGAGGATTAAAGATCGAGTCAAGAGCAAGAATTGTACGGGAAGAGTTGTCACATAACTGGAAATTTTATACGTAAATGGACGCGATAATTAAGAATGAACGATGTGATTCTTTTAGTCAAAGTATTAATTATTTCTAGTATTAGTCATCAAGTATGTTACATGGCTAATAAAGAAAGTAAATTTTAAGGCTCGCATTTCCGTTGCGTCGATTTTAAGATAAAACGTGTTTGGGCGTTACAAGTTGGTATCAAAGCCATGGTTTGAGTGAAATCAAGTATGAGGAGATAAATACTTGAACTCAAACCTGTGTGCTCTTGTGACATGGAACCCGTACAATCTGAGACTCGATCAAGATCTAAGGGTAGAAGCAAAGGTAAGTATGTGCTTAAGTACGTATTTGAAGAAAACTAACAGTATATTATGTGTAAGGTAGGCATAATGGCTCGGAATGGATAATCCGTGAATGCGGTCTAGGACCGGCATCAAGGCATGTAATAAGACAAATTGGCCCCAGGTACGTAAATTTCACATGTGGGTGCATGTAATGGTATAATCTAGCAAGTGAAATAAAACTTTAAATGAAATGTAATAATGAAATGCTAATGAAGTTTTGAAAATGTTACACGTGCCGAAACTTAATTCTTCGGACATAAGGTGGCGATTACACGAAGACATGAAACTAGTATGTGGATTGTGTGCCTGGCCAGTACACAAGAAACATATGACGTTCGTGAGACCGTGATAATCGTTACAGGTATGTCCGTTAGAATTAGGTAGTAGGTGGACGTGAGGGTGAAAAGAAATGTAAGACTTTCAGGAACGAAAGTATGAATGATGTGTTAGAATCCGCGAGACGGATTTGAAGTATGAAAGGAATGAAAGTATGAATGATGTGTTAAAATTCGCGATACGGATTCCAAGCATGAAAGGAATGAAGTATGAATGACCTGTTTGAATCGGCGAGACAGATTCAACACATGTAAGGAATGGAAGATGTGAATTATATATGTTTGAAACCGCTAGACGGACTCAAATACAGAAGGAAGGAAGGGTATGGATGTTACGTTTGAATCCGCGAGATGGATTTAAAACATAAAAAGGATGAAATTAACCCACCTCAGGATGCGTCGATAGTTTGACCATGGTTGCGTCAAACGAGACATATAAGTAAATGTAAAGTAAATGAACAAAAGAATGATCGTAATTGGAACGCAAACTTAAATTTTAGACGAAACAAGGAAGTTTTGAACAAGTTATGTGTTAGATGTGTTAGTAATCGACTCTTAGGAGTCATAATGAACGACGGGCCACGACCCGGACAATAGTTTAAGTATGAATGAGAAGGGTGAGTTTTGTTAAGAATACCGAAATCATGTAATGAATGTCCTTGCAAGTAAGCATGAAGGGAAAGAAGTACGAATGTGTACCTCATTACATCTACGATAAGTAAGAAATGTCGGTTTGACCTTGAAAAGTCAAACTGCAAAGGTCGACAATATAAGTAACCAGAATAAAAGAATTGCATGTAAGGAATGAAATGTGGAAAGTGTTATAGCATGTACGTATGAAATTGTAAAAGAATTATAGGTGAGTAATCACCTAGTATAATAAATGTTTGAATGAAAAATGCTAACCGCGGATTTTGCAAATGTCAATGGTAGAACTCTCAAGGTGATGAAACCAATCGAATTGATGAACGAATGTGCACTAGTAAAAGCTCAGTACAAGGATGAATGAAAGCTGGCCTGGTATGGATAGTACACGCGAAGGAGCGGATCGATCTGGTTTACGGATCGCAGAAGCACGAAATGAAATCAAAGTAAGTATAATGTTTTAACTCATACCGGATAGATATGGATTAGTAAATTGAAAGTGACCTACGAGATGAATAATGTAATAGGTATGGTAGGGTATGGAATGTTTGACTTTTAATAGTTGATGTAAGAAGGGAACTAAGTCATTAAGAAGTAAATCTTAAAAGTTTTGAGCAAAAAATTTGGGTATTGGCTGAACTCTCGTATAAAGAACCTGCATGGTACGCTTGCTTAGGCAAATTAAGTAATGCATGAATTGAGAAGGAATAGTAATGTAGAAGGAATGAGGTGAGTTAAAGGTAACGTAAGGGTGAGTATAGTGCAAATAACTATAGGAAACGTAGAAAGATTATAACTTTGGAGTTAAGCATTTATATGTGACTATGGAATAGTAGTTTTGATGCGATAACAAAACAAGAACTAAATGTTATATGACATACGTATAGAATATAATCTAAGAGGTGGGATGAAGATATTAGATCTGTTATAACGGAATATACGAATGTAAGTACGATAATAAGTGTGAAGAAGTATGCATATTGACCCACTACAAATGGACCAAGGAAATGAGAATGTTATGTAAAAGTAAAGTATGAAAAGTATGGACTTGTTAGAAAGGAGTCAACTATATGAATAATCATGAATCGGGAAGGGATAGTTACTTAGTATTATGAGGTACCTATCGAAATTAAATATAGATGAGTATGTATAAATTACGAAATTAGATCGTACGTCGATGAAAATAAGATGAATGTTGAAATAAACAAAAAGGAATGTTATTAATGGGATGTTGGAATTGTTTCAAGAAAACAAAATGATATATTGCACATGATATACGAGTATTAGAATGATGAATTGACCATTAGCTAAGAAGTATCTTAGAAGCTAGCATTATTAGTGAAAGCGACACTAATAAGAACTCCGGGACGGGTTCTTGAAAATAGAAGACTGTCACTGAGGTGGGCTAGTGGTCGTGTTGATGGAGCAAAGGAAAGGATAATAAGTGTCTAATGGAAATGAGAAAGGTTTCGGGGACGAAACCTCATTTAAGGGGGGTAGATTTGTAACACCCCAAAACCCGAATGTTTATATTGACATATGTTCCTATAGGACATATCATGAAATAAGTAACTAGGCTATTTAACCTAGTTGAGGGAATGGTAAAAGCTATGGAAAGATGAAAATGGTGCCAATTATGTTAATTAACAAACATGAGGGACTAAAGTGGGTTAAAAATGAAAGTTGTGATTTTAAAAGAAAATAACAACACACACAAACACACATTCGTGTGTGTTCTAGATCGATCAGGAGCTCCCAAAGGAGCCAAACCCTATCTCAACCTTAAATGATCAAATTGAAGGGTAAATCGAAGCTCAAATTCATGAAAAAGCATGGATTAATGATCACCTTCACAAGGAAATCATAAGGTACGTCTCAAAACTAAGATTGGTGATCTTGTATGAAGTGGGTTATGTTTTAATCCGTGAATTGGGATGAAATTGAGTATGAGTATGCATTAGTATCATGATATAGAACATAGATTACACATGGTTTAGGTTAATTTGAGGATTAGAGGTGAAACCCATTTGTTTTGGTAAGGATGATGACTTGAATGATCATCCATGTTTAATTATTATTGATTGTTGATGTATGATGATGGATATGATGAATTCTTGTGAGTTGAATTGAAAGAAATGTGGTGTCAGTATGTTTGGTGTTTATGTGTAAATGATGCATGTTGATTAGTAGTAGATTCGATAAATTATGTATGAGATTAGAAAATGCATGAGTTGGTTGTACATTAAGCTTAAATAGTGGTACGCACGCCAAGCGTTCGATGAAATGTCTAGGTGAGATTATTAGGGGAGATTGAATGTAACTAATGGATGACAATGTATAATATGTGGTTGTCGCGTATTTAGCGGTAATTGAACATGAGAAATGTAATTTAGATGGAATACATGAAAATGCTAGTATGAATGAAATGTACTACTTATATGTGTGCGCGTAAGAAATCATATGCCCATATGTGTGTCCTATAACATGAATATGAAATGTATATAAGGTCAATTGTATGGTCTTTTATGATGACACGGATACATGAGGATAAGCCGAGAGTTCGTATAATGAACTGTTGACTTTTGAAGGTCAATTGCGCATAAGAAGCATGATTTGATTTGTTTTCATAAGGGCAGGATTATAGGAAGTCGTATGGTACATGTTATGCCAATACGCGTTATTTGTGATGGCATGATGAATTACATGAGTTTGAAGGGATATGAATTTGATTATATGTCTTATGCTTGTTAGTCGTGACTAAAGGAAGTCAAATGTGAAATATGCGAATAATATGATCGTTAACATGTACAACCGAGTATGCTAATAAGAATGTGATTTCGATAACATGGAAGTATTGGGACCATGTCAAGACGGACTCGAGCACGAGAGGCTAACGGGACAAGAAGAGGCAAGAAAGTGGATACGAACGCGGACACATAAGGTAAGTGACTTCCGACTCACTTCTTAGTATACATATAGAATTTTCTTGCTTATGGATGAGGGGAAATTATGTACGGGTATGTAATGAATGAAGGTATTATGATTAGTATTGAACTAGTTAGATGAAGATAGTTATCTAAGTAGAAGGTAATTTGGTGGGATTCAACGGGTCGAATAAATAAGTATAAGTAAGGTAACGGCAATGAAATCCGTAATGATTAAGGACCCGGGGTAAGGATTCTTAGTCTAATATGTAAGGAATTGTTTTACGGACATTTAGGAACAAGTTTCAAGTGATTCGGACCCGAAACGAACAAGTTATGAGGATTTTGTTAACAATTTGGAAAGCTGGGGACTACCATAGCTTACGGTAGCCACCGTAAGCTACGGTAGGTGCTGGGTCTTTCTTTCTTCCGTAAGGCAGTAGAAAGGCACCGTAAGACTTTTGGTGCCACCGTAAGCTACGGTAGCCACCGTAGCTTACGGTGGAGGTCTGGTGCAAAAGTAATGTTTATGTAATTCTTTGTTTTTCTTCGGATTCGGACCCCGTGTACCCATTCCAAGCCTCGTTAAGTTTTTATAATGTTCCTCATCCCTACCAAATGGCTTGGTAAGTTATGGGTGAGTATAAAACTAATTTTTAAGATCTGAAACATACCCGAAGAATATTTTAAAAAGCGATTATGACGTGTGAGTAAGAACGGGATGTGTGAGCGAGTATTCGGGGTAATGAATTGAGTATGTGGGTATGTATGTATAGGTTCAATTTTATTTCAATATGTGAAACTTTTAAGTAATTGTAAATAGGAGTAAGTACGTATGTAAGTTGTTCACTCATGTTTTATTACTCGGAGGTGACCGGTGGTCCGTAGGACAACCCTTAAATGAGCTAAATATGTGCATATCCCATATTTTACACGGTTATGTATCGCGAATGTGATAACTACGAGTGTTCGTGTGTTTTACAGGTAAATCGCTTAATTCGGTTAAATTGGAACCCGTAGGCTACGGACGAAAGAAAGGCATGCAAGGGCACCATCTTATTTGAATCATCACATCATTCCCTACAAAGATTGGCAACCAACATCTAATCATAACATCCATCACATTAATTCTTTGGGAGCAGCTATTATCACACAAAAAGAAAAAGACATCAACATTAAAGGAATTAATTTCTTTAATCACATCACATCACGCAAACTTTGAGAAAATTCATGGCAGCTAAGGGGTAGATACCAAAAGTCAAACATATCACGACAATTTTGGAGGCACATGTCGGTTACGGAAATCCAACCTTGACTTATGGCTGGGAGTTGTGACCGCAATCATTATTTTTTTTTTGGGCTCTCAAATTCATACAACAACATCTCTCAATCATGATTACTTTGGACTTCTAGATAAAAGAGGCAGCCGATATATACAAAGGTGGGCTTTCAATTCACAACATAATCATCATTACAACCTCATCAGAAGTCACGTGGCTATGGAAGGGTTTCTTTTGGTAGCTATAATTAATTGAAAGGATTGTTTTTATTGGACCAATATATAAAATCCATCTTCATTAATTGGGCCGAATAGAAGCGTGGACATAGTGGGCCGCATAAGGGCTTTACTTTGAAGGTGATGTTGGCAGACTTAATTTGGTGGGGGACATTTTTGTTCCATTAATACAATATATATGTTTTATTATCATCAAGCCGTCAAATCATCATCATATGACGGCTGTTGTTCATGTGGGAGGCCAGGATTTTTCATCATCAACATCCACGTGACATTAGAGATTGGGCTGCACATGGAACTGGGCGGCACACGTGACAAATGAGACAAAGAACAAAACTCAGGTCATCACCGTAAATTACGGTCTAACCGTAATTTACGGTGGACATGAAATAGGCTTAAAGCTCACCGTAAATCAGTCTTATCTCACCGTAAACAAATTAAGACCACCGTAATTTACGGTGGAGCCGTAAATTACGGTGGTGGCTGTGATCAGAACCGTAACTGCCCTCTTAAATCAGTTTTTATTGTGTCTTTTCAAGTGTTATCATCATTGGACGATTTTTGGACTCACTAGGGGAGATTTTGCTTGTTCTTGCTTGGTTGAAGACAATTTCTAACATTCGGTTTGTGTTTACGATTCCTATGAACATTAGACTTGTTGTTATGATGATTCACCAAGCTATGTCCGGCTAAACTTTTCGGTGATCATCTTAGGTGAAGATTTCTATTGAACTTTTGTGTGTTTATTTCCGAATTTCTAGAATGATAACTTCCGTTGCTTGAATATCATGGTGTATGTTTAATTGCTTGTAACTTGTTAATTGATATTGCAATTTCTAGTCTCAATCGTACGTTCTTGGTGCCGTTGGCAATCGAGATATCACGGGAAGGGTTAGGGTTGGTTATTGATTAATTGGTCATCGGGAAACAACCTCGCGTTTATATAATCCGAGTACTTTGTTCCCTTTTATCACTTCAATTATCTATACACGAGTTATGTCTATGTAACTCTTTCTAGTTGGAATTACACACAATTGTTTAAAGAAACTGAAACCTAAGATGGTCATTGTTCTCTCCTAATCTGTTTTATAACCAACATTTGATTTGCAATTAGTTTTTAATTTAGTATTCTAAAACAACAATCCAAACCATTGATCTTTATTTTTCTGCAAATTAGGTTAATTGTAGTTAATTGCAAAGCTATAAAATCAACACACCTTCCACATACTCCCTGAGTTCGATACCCTATTACCGCTATCTATAGTTGTTTTTGGGATTAAATTTGCGTGACCACGACAATCACGTCAAATTTTGGCGCCGTTGCCGGGGAGTAGTGCGCAACGTGTGTCAGTTTGTTAGTTTTGCTTTGTTATTTTCGGGTTTACGCTGGTTGTGTTTAGTGTGCAGGTACTTCGAGTGTATGCATACTAGGGGCTCACACAAGTCATCACCGCTATCGTTTGATCCGGAAATTGAAAGAACGTTGAGGCAAAACAGAGTTTTGGTACGAGAAAACAAAATTGTTGGTTCACCTACTTCACCCATTACACCAAGAAACATCATGGACGAAACACACGTACCACCCACAACGGGTCAAACAACCTCAACTTTTATACCTACTTCCACACAACCATCACCAAACACAACCATGCCTAATTCTACTACAATGCCTACTCCACTTCATGATACTACACCAACCAACATCACACAACCGATTACTACTCAAAATGAACCCAATCTTACCTTTAACCCTTCAGCCACAATCCCACCATTATCACACTTCTTTCCTCCATCTACAGGTCAATCATCTTCTCATTATTCAATACCACCAAATACAACCATTGTCCATACTACCTCTACGTTTAGGCCATCAAACCAGTCGGGTTTTCAATACTCGACCATTCCATTTGGGCAAACTTCGGGTATAGGGGGAGATGGATATGAGGAAGGATACGAAGATTTTGAGGGCTATGATGAAGATGGGTACGCTTATGAGGGTTATGGTGATCAAGGAGAGTTCGGGTATGTGCAAAGTCAATCTCAAGGAATGTCAAATGTTGGTGGGATGTCGCAACAACAACTCATACCGCAACATATTCGGCCAAGACCACAAGGGCCACCAATGCAACGCCCTATCCCATTGCAACAAGTTCGGCCACAACATGTACAACCAAATGTTCAACAATTCCAAAGGCCAATTCAACGCCCACCAATGCCGCAACAGCAATTTCAACAACCAAATGCACCACAAGGGCATGTACCAAGGCCAATGGGTCCTATTCGCCTAAGGGGTCGATTGGGTGTTCCAAGAAGGCATCTTAGGGAACAAGCACGGGGGATAGAAGCACATTTCAGGCCAATCATTACTCAAAACCCTTCACCGGTGGTTATCCCTCACAACAACCAAGGGAGAACTTTTGAAGTAAGAACCAATTCGTTGCAAAGTTTGCCGAAATACAAAGGGTTAGCAACGGAGGAACCCTACTTCCATTTGGAAGCTTATGACTCGATTTGCAACACTCTTGGGAGTCAAGGTTTCTCGGCCGATGAGGTGAAGTTGGTCTTATTTCAGTTTTCTTTGGAAGACAAGGCAAAGAAGTGGTTCTACACTTTGCCTTCAGCATCGATTTATACTTGGGCGGAAATGCAGCAAATTTTCTTAGATGAATTCTATACCGCCCAAAAGACCAATGATGCTAGAAAGGGGTTGAGGAGCTTCCAACAACAACATGGTGAGATGTTCCATGAAGCGTTTGAACGATTCAATATGATGATAAAGAATTGCCCTCACCATGGGATTGAGCTTTGGGAGTTGATGAATGCCTTCCACGAGGGGTTGAGTGCCGAGGATGCTAGAGATTTAATGTCCATTACCGGTGGGACTTTTGGCACGAACTATGAAAATGATGATTGGGAGTTCTTAGAGAACATGGCGATTACCTCGAAAAGAAAGGCTCAAGCATCGAGGAGAGCCCGACCGGCCATTGCTCAACCTCAAGTGCACACCATAGATGATGGTAATGTTCAAACCACTAACCAAATTTATGATGTTTGTGCTTTGTGTAATGAAATAGGTCATGCGGCTGAGAATTGCCAAGGAATGGTGGAAGGGCAATATGAAGAGGTTCATGCGGTTCAAGGTCAAGGTCAAGGTCAAGGAGGGGGTGGTAGAAACTACAACAACATGAACTCTAATACTTACCACCCCGGGTTGAGGAATCACCCAAACTTTCGGTATGGGAACCCTTCAAATCAAGCTAACCCGAATTTCCAAGGAAACCAAGGATTTCAAAGGCAATATCAAACGGGTCAAAGCTCTTCGGGTGGAAATGAGATGATGGAGATGTTGAAGGCGATGCAAAGTGAAATGCAACGAATGAATCAACGTGATGAGGTTCGGATGCAAAAGGACGAGGTTCGTGACAAAAGCATCCAATCGTTGACCACTCAAATGGGTCAACTTGCGAGTGATGTGGCGATATTGAAGAAAGCAAAAGGCCAGCTACCGAGTGATACGGTGCCAAATCCCAAGAACATAAAAGGCATTAACATCAATGTGGTAAGCACCGTTCCTAGTACCGAATGTAATGAAAAATGTCTAACTTCTTCTTCGTGTCAAGTGAATGCAGGTTTGGAGAAAGATGTTGAAGTCGAGAATGATAAAGAATATGGAGTGCCAATCGTGCCTATCCGCGTGGGAAAATTAAAAATCCCTCACGCATTGTTGGACTACGGGGCAAGCATGAGTGTGCTACCAAGTGATCTATACAATATGTACGACTTTGGTCCACTTGAAGGTATAGACACCATGGTGAGTTTGGCGGATGGAAGTTGGAGGCGTCCACAGGGAATGGTTAGGAATGTTAAGATTCAGTTGGGAGAATTTGAATACCCGGTGGATTTCCTAGTTTTGGACTATGCTTCTACCAATATGGCATCACAACAAAGGGTAATTTTAGGTCGACCGTTTCTATACACAGCAAATGCTCAAATTAATTGTAGAGACGAGATTATTACCATGACCAAAAAGAATCGTAGGTTGTACTTTGATGTTCAAACTAGAGGGATTAGTTATGAGTCCATTGAGAGGAAGGGTGGTGAGTCTAGCGAATTTTCGGTCATGGTAATAATCTCGTCCTCTCAATGGACTCATAACTAATCCCTCTAGTTTGAACATCAAAGTACAACCTACGGTTCTTTTCGGTCATGGTAATAATCTCGTCTCTACAATTAATTTGAGCATTTGCTGTGTATAGAAACGGTCGACCTAAAATTACCCTTTGTTGTGATGCCATATTGGTAGAAGCATAGTCCAAAACTAGGAAATCCACCGGGTATTCAAATTCTCCCAACTGAATCTTAACATTCCTAACCATTCCCTGTGGACGCCTCCAACTTCCATCCGCCAAACTCACCATGGTGTCTATACCTTCAAGTGGACCAAAGTCGTACATATCGTATAGATCACTTGGTAGCACACTCATGCTTGCCCCGTAGTCCAACAATGCGTGAGGGATTTTTAATTTTCCCACGCGGATAGGCACGATTGGCACTCCATATTCTTTATCATTCTCGACTTCAACATCTTTCTCCAAACCTGCATTCACTTGACACGAAGAAGAAGTTAGACATTTTTCATTACATTCGGTACTAGGAACGGTGCTTACCACATTGATGTTAATGCCTTTTATGTTCTTGGGATTTGGCACCGTATCACTCGGTAGCTGGCCTTTTGCTTTCTTCAATATCGCCACATCACTCGCAAGTTGACCCATTTGAGTGGTCAACGATTGGATGCTTTTGTCACGAACCTCGTCCTTTTGCATCCGAACCTTATCACGTTGATTCATTCGTTGCATTTCACTTTGCATCGCCTTCAACATCTCCATCATCTCATTTCCACCCGAAGAGCTTTGACCCGTTTGATATTGCCTTTGAAATCCTTGGTTTCCTTGGAAATTCGGGTTAGCTTGATTTGAAGGGTTCCCATACCGAAAGTTTGGGTGATTCCTCAACCCGGGGTGGTAAGTATTAGAGTTCATGTTGTTGTAGTTTCTACCACCCCCTCCTTGACCTTGACCTTGAACCGCATGAACCTCTTCATATTGCCCTTCCACCATTCCTTGGCAATTCTCAGCCGCATGACCTATTTCATTACACAAAGCACAAACATCATAAATTTGGTTAGTGGTTTGAACATTACCATCATCTATGGCGTGCACTTGAGGTCGAGCAATGGCCGGTCGGGCTCTCCTCGATGCTTGAGCCTTTCTTTTCGAGGTAATCGCCATGTTCTCTAAGAACTCCCAATCATCATTTTCATAGTTCGTGCCAAAAGTCCCACCGGTAATGGACATTAAATCTCTAGCATCCTCGGCACTCAACCCCTCGTGGAAGGCATTCATCAACTCCCAAAGCTCAATCCCATGGTGAGGGCAATTCTTTATCATCATATTGAATCGTTCAAACGCTTCATGGAACATCTCACCATGTTGTTGTTGGAAGCTCCTCAACCCCTTTCTAGCATCATTGGTCTTTTGGGCGGTATAGAATTCATCTAAGAAAATTTGCTGCATTTCCGCCCAAGTATAAATCGATGCTGAAGGCAAAGTGTAGAACCACTTCTTTGCCTTGTCTTCCAAAGAAAACTGAAATAAGACCAACTTCACCTCATCGGCCGAGAAACCTTGACTCCCAAGAGTGTTGCAAATCGAGTCATAAGCTTCCAAATGGAAGTAGGGTTCCTCCGTTGCTAACCCTTTGTATTTCGGCAAACTTTGCAACGAATTGGTTCTTACTTCAAAAGTTCTCCCTTGGTTGTTGTGAGGGATAACCACCGGTGAAGGGTTTTGAGTAATGATTGGCCTGAAATGTGCTTCTATCCCCCGTGCTTGTTCCCTAAGATGCCTTCTTGGAACACCCAATCGACCCCTTAGGCGAATAGGACCCATTGGCCTTGGTACATGCCCTTGTGGTGCATTTGGTTGTTGAAATTGTTGTTGCGGCATTGGTGGGCGTTGAATTGGCCTTTGGAATTATTGAACATTTGGTTGTACATGTTGTGGCCGAACTTGTTGCAATGGGATAGGGCGTTGCATTGGTGGCCCTTGTGGTCTTGGCCGAATATGTTGCGGTATGAGTTGTTGTTGCGACATCCCACCAACATTTGACATTCCTTGAGATTGACTTTGCACATACCCGAACTCTCCTTGATCACCATAACCCTCATAAGCGTACCCATCTTCATCATAGCCCTCAAAATCTTCGTATCCTTCCTCATATCCATCTCCCCCTATACCCGAAGTTTGCCCAAATGGAATGGTCGAGTATTGAAAACCCGACTGGTTTGATGGCCTAAACGTAGAGGTAGTATGGACAATGGTTGTATTTGGTGGTATTGAATAATGAGAAGATGATTGACCTGTAGATGGAGGAAAGAAGTGTGATAATGGTGGGATTGTGGCTGAAGGGTTAAAGGTAAGATTGGGTTCATTTTGAGTAGTAATCGGTTGTGTGATGTTGGTTGGTGTAGTATCATGAAGTGGAGTAGGCATTGTAGTAGAATTAGGCATGGTTGTGTTTGGTGATGGTTGTGTGGAAGTAGGTATAAAAGTTGAGGTTGTTTGACCCGTTGTGGGTGGTACGTGTGTTTCGTCCATGATGTTTCTTGGTGTAATGGGTGAAGTAGGTGAACCAACAATTTTGTTTTCTCGTACCAAAACTCTGTTTTGCCTCAACGTTCTTTCAATTTCCGGATCAAACGATAGCGGTGATGACTTGTGTGAGCCCCTAGTATGCATACACTCGAAGTACCTGCACACTAAACACAACCAGCGTAAACCCGAAAATAACAAAGCAAAACTAACAAACTGACACACGTTGCGCACTACTCCCCGGCAACGGCGCCAAAATTTGACGTGACCACGAGTTGTGGGTTAAAAGCGATCCTTCCCTCAAAGCCATACATTGGGACAATGTATCCCAAGTGTGGGGATGGGGGAAAATTTTTTATAGTTTTAAAAATTTTGTAAATCCGAGCGAAAATTGTTAAAATTTGAAAACTTGATATTGTGCCATTTGACACACCGACACCCATTCCTAGTCTTTTCTTGATGAGTGTTTGAGCCACATATGATTATTATAGATATTTCTTTGTTTTGAGTGGCGGTGTGTGTTGTGTGTTAATAGAACTTGTGTGTGAATACTTGTTAAATCCTAGAATTAGCATGCTTTTGAAAATGATAGGGGGACTTTTAGGTAGCCTCGTCTAGACGTGTGAGAGTGTGGGATTGGTGGGTTGGACCTCATACGTTACATATATGAGCATGGTATTGTGAGGGGTGGGGGTTTGGTCCTTAGAAAGTCATGTTGAGCCTTAGACCATTCGATTGTGACCCAAGCTTACTTCCTACAAAAATTTTACCTTTTGAGATGACCCGGTTTAGGAGATGTAGTATGTAGTATTGATGTTCTTGTATATATTGTTGAGTTTGATGTGTTATGAAAAAAAAAATGATGAAAAAAAAAAAAAAGAAAGAGAAAAATATGAAAAAAAAAAGTATTTAGTTGCAATAGTAGTTGAGAATGTTGAAGAAGTTGTGTATATATTTGATGGTTGCTTTGTTTAGTGGTAGAAAAAAAAAACCGGGTCAAATCAATTAGCTCTTTCATATGTATTCCACCATTTTCCTACCTTTACACCTAGCCCCGTTGCAACCCGCAAGTCCCTTTGATTCTAAAGCATGCTAAATACTCAATAGGAGAAGACTTGATTTTTATACAAGCTTATTGTCGCACAAACACACACATGCATTGAGTGGTTTATCATTATGTGCTAATATTTCTTGTCACCGAGAGTTTTTGTGAGGGGTGTGTCTTGTGGTATGATTGAAGGTTAGTAAAATGACGATATATTTTAGCTTGGTTTGCATCTTGATCGCTTGTGGTTTTGAAATAGTTTTTGAATGGGTTGCTTGGGACAAGCAACGGGTAAGTGTGGGGATGTGACCGGTGGTCCGTAGGACAACCCTTAAATGAGCTAAATATGTGCATATCCCATATTTTACACGGTTATGTATCGCGAATGTGATAACTACGAGTGTTCGTGTGTTTTACAGGTAAATCGCTTAATTCGGTTAAATTGGAACCCGTAGGCTACGGACAAAAGAAAGGCATGCAAGGGCACCATCTTATTTGAATCATCACATCATTCTCTACAAAGATTGGCAACCAACATCTAATCATAACATCCATCACATTAATTCTTTGGGAGCAGCTATTATCACACGAAAAGAAAAAGACATCAACATTAAAGGAATAAATTTCTTTAATCACATCACATCACGCAAACTTTGAGAAAATTCATGGCAGCTAAGGGGTAGATACCAAAAGTCAAACATATCACGACAATTTTGGAGGCACATGTCGGTTACGGAAATCCAACCTTGACTTATGGCTGGGAGTTGTGACCGCAATCATTATTTTTTTTTGGGCTCTCAAATTCATACAACAACATCTCTCAATCATGATTACTTTGGACTTCTAGATAAAAGAGGCAGCCGATATATACAAAGGTGGGCTTTCAATTCACAACATAATCATCATTACAACCTCATCAGAAGTCACGTGGCTATGGAAGGGTTTCTTTTGGCAGCTATAATTAATTGAAAGGATTGTTTTTATTGGACCAATATATACAATCCATCTTTATTAATTGGGCCGAATAGAAGCGTGGACATAGTGGGCCGCATAAGGGCTTTACTTTGAAGGTGATGTTGGCAGACTTAATTTGGTGGGGGACATTTTTGTTCCATTAATACAATATATATGTTTTATTATCATCAAGCCGTCAAATCATCATCATATGACGGCTGTTGTTCATGTGGGAGGCCAGGATTTTTCATCATCAACATCCACGTGACATTAGAGATTGGGCTGCACATGGAACTGGGCGGCACACGTGACAAATGAGACAAAGAACAAAACTCAGGTCATCACCGTAAATTACGGTCTAACCGTAATTTACGGTGGACATGAAATAGGCTTAAAGCTCACCGTAAATCAGTCTTATCTCACCGTAAACAAATCAAGACCACCGTAATTTACGGTGGAGCCGTAAATTACGGTGGTGGCTGTGATCAGAACCGTAACTGCCCTCTTAAATCAGTTTTTATTGTGTCTTTTCAAGTGTTATCATCATTGGACGGTTTTTGGACTCACTAGGGGCGATTTTGCTTGTTCTTGCTTGGTTGAAGACAATTTCTAACATTCGGTTTGTGTTTACGATTCCTATGAACATTAGACTTGTTGTTATGCTGATTCACCAAGCTATGTCCGGCTAAACTTTTCGGTGATCATCTTAGGTGAAGGTTTCTATTGAACTTTTGTGTGTTTATTTCCGAATTTCTAGAATGATAACTTCCGTTGCTTGAATATCATGGTGTATGTTTAATTGCTTGTAACTTGTTAATTGATATTGCAATTTCTAGTCTCAATCGTACGTTCTTGGTGCCGTTGGCAATCGAGATATCACGGGAAGGGTTAGGGTTGGTTATTGATTAATTGATCATCGGGAAACAACCTCGCGTTTATATAATCCGAGTACTTTGTTCCCTTTTATCACTTCAATTATCTATACACGAGTTATGTCTATGTAACTCTTTCTAGTTGGAATTACACACAATTGTTTAAAGAAACTGAAACCTAAGATGGTCATTGTTCTCTCCTAATCTGTTTTATAACCAACATTTGATTTGCAATTAGTTTTTAATTTAGTATTCTAAAACAACAATCCAAACCATTGATCTTTATTTTTCTGCAAATTAGGTTAATTGTAGTTAATTGCAAAGCTATAAAATCAACACACCTTCCACATACTCCTTGAGTTCGATACCCTATTACCGCTATCTATAGTTGTTTTTGGGATTAAATTTGCGTGACCACGACAATCACGTCAGGAGGTTGTAATTAGGACATGACAGTAAGCCTTATTGAATTGTGTAAGTGCTACGTATGAACTCGTATAAATGTACGTATGTAAGGGTGTATGTATTAGATGACTATAAGTATACACACGGATGTACGTAAGCGCAATGTAGTATTTATGGTACAAGAAGGAATAGGGTTTGAATAGATGTATACATAGCTTTAAAACGTTGAGTATTAGGTTACTAATCATGTACCTTGAGAATGAAAGGAGATTGCAGGTATGCTATTGAAATCCGTTGTGCAGTTTTGAGGAATTGGAATGCTAGATTGTACATGGAAGAATGATCGAACGGACTTGCAAGAATGGAAAGAATGCGGCGTGGTTATTTCATTATGTATGATAGATTATGAGTTCTAGTTATCAAATTCTAATGATGTGCATGTTGGGGTGAATGTAGGTTACGCATATTAATATCGGTATAAAGTATTGGAGGATTGAAGATCGAGTCAAGAGTGTTGGTGCATTCATCTGTCGACTTCGTCTTATATCGAGTCTGGGTTGCGTTGCGGATCTGATCAAGAATGATATCATCATCATTGATGATGACATCATAAAGATGACATCATCATTGCATCACTATACAAAAGACAAGGGATTTTGCATGAAACAGAATGTAATTTTGTTTGTAGGTTCGCTTGAAAGTCAGCATGTGGTTTCGCTTGAGTTTAATGAGGGGATTTCGCTTGAACAGGAAATGTATGTTTCAAGCGAAACATGAATACTATAAATAGGCTAGTGGTTAGTTCATTTGTAACGGATTTCTGAATTGATACCGAGGTACTGCCGGTATTTCTTGTCTCTGTAATCGTTGTTATTTCAATATACGAGAAGATTAAAGTGATATTCAAGCTGTTTCAAGTCTATACGTTTGTTTCCGCCTTTCGTATAGTCTAAGAACTCTTCCGAACGACTCATTCAGGTCGCGATTCGATCCTACAAGTGGTATCAGAGCTCAGGACCAGGAGTTCTTGCCAAAACAGCCTGTTTTCATCACATTTTCTGATTTCTACACTTTCTTCTTCAAAATTAAAATTTTTTCACAGATAAAATCGGCTCAAATTCTCACATAATGTGCGTAATCATGTTTTAACAAATCCTGGAAAGTTTTAGAACTTAAATCGACTTAAAATTGGTTAAATTCATTGTTCCGCTTGAAATTTTGTTCGATGTGCTGATGTCATCTGGTATTCCGCTTGAAAATACGTTATGATCTCGCTTGAAATTACATTTTTGTGACTGAGTCTGCTTGAAAACGACTGTCCGCTTGAAAACACCGTTTGAACGAGGTTCCGCTTGAAATTAGTAACTGGTATTCCGCTTGAATTGTCTTTAGTGTGGAAAAGTGTATCGAGTGGTGTGAAATAGGTTCAGGTCACGTGAAATTAAGTTTGGTATTAAACTTTGTCGGACATCAACTCATAGTGCATGTGAAGAGGAATTTTATCTGTTGACTATTGTCTAGAAAATATCAATTCACGTGATTAACATTGAACGGCACAATTACTATCATTTCCTCTTTGATTTGTGTGTGCATGAAATGGGTCAGCTGTGCGTGTGAAACATTGATTGAATTCATGTGATTGTCAGAGAGTGTCGGTTAATTTAATTGAAATCATTGTCTATTTTGAGGTCCAATCAAACTATGTTATCGGCTTAGTGGGATTTCGGCCCATGTATTGATATAAGTCTGCATGTGAAAAACTAAGTTGTCAGCCCAACACACATTCTCGGCCCAATCAATTTGTCTAATTACGAGTTAAAGGCCCATTTGAGTAAAGAAGTGTGCATCCATTCATCTTGTGTTGGAATGAATCCGCGAATATTTGACACGAGTCTTAGATTGATTTCTTCAACACACACTTTTACATATTCAGTACGTTTAAACTGATTGTTTGTTTGTTTGTTTGCAGGTGTTTTACGAGGTGATCCAGCTCGTTTGAGATCAGTATTTTTAAAACAAGAAAGTTTGTGTTTGTGAAGTTTTGACTTTGAAATATGGAAGAGGAATTCTACAATGCGTTTGCCACGCCAGTCGCACCAGTTACAGCTGCTGAAACATTGTACAGTGAGAATGAGACAGGAACTCATCAGAAACCGCCAAAACTGATGTACATTGAAGATTTTAAAGGGTGGCAAAATAGATTTGAGAACTGGGTGCAAGCTTACAAGTTTGATGCATGTTGTTCGTTGGAGAAAGACTACGAGAAACCGAAAAACGAACGTGGGCTTGAAAAGGGTTTTAGTGACTTTACCGAAAGTGATAAATTGAAATATACAAGTGAGAAAATGATGATCAGTATTCTTCAACAGGCGATTAAAGAAGATATATTTGTTTTGCTCCAACATGATAATACAACTAAGTCAATTTGGGAAGCATTGATTCAGAAATTCAAAGGAAGCGCGGATATGATTAAAAACAGAAAGGCGTTGCTGAAGAAATCATTTGATATGTTTGTAGCTTTCGATCACGAAACAACGAAGCAGACAATTGATAGATATTGTCATCTGGTTTTGGAAATGGGAAGGCTGAATATAAAGAAAGATGACGAGGAATGGGTGGATAAACTTGCTGATGCATTACCACAACAGAAATGGGGAACTTATCTGTTGATTATCAAACACATGAGAAAATCTGAGAATATGAATCTAGCACAGTTTATTCAAAAGATTGAAGAGCATGAGTTGGATATTCAGAAAACTGCTATCATGACGAATCCAAATGCTAAACAAGATGTCAGTCTGTATTATAGAGGGAAGAAGTTTGAGGCTACTCCCAGCCCTAGCCCAAAGATCCAAACTGGTTTTAGTGCTGACAGTTCATCTAGAACAAAGGGTAGTGGTGTGACACAAAGTGGTGGATCTCCGTCCTCGTATTCAAGTTTTGATCCAAACTTTACAACATCAAGTCCTCAACAACCGAATTCAACAAATCTACAATGTAACGTCACTTTGAACATTCAAAATGGTCAAGATCTGTCTCCGGAAATAGCAAAGCAACACATGGCATCACTCGTTGCTATGTTGGAATCATATGAAAGCTTGATTGGTGGCAGAATTGGAAATCCGATGCTTACCAAGGAAGATTATGACCAAATTGATGCAAAGGAACTTGAGTTGATGGATGTGAAATGGTGTTTGGCTAGTACTTGGAGGAGGGTAGAAAAGTTTCAACAAATCACTGGTAGAGATGAGTTTCGAGGAATGGCTACTTCTCCATTGGGTTTTGACAAATCGAAAGTCACTTGTTTTCGTTGCAAAGGAAAAGGTCATTTTAAACGAGAATGCAAAAACCAAGAAGCAACCGGGAATCAAGAAAAGAACAATTATTATCAAAAATCAATTTTTCATCAGATTACTCAACAAAAGGAACCACAAACTGCACATGCTCGACCAATTGTGGATGACAAAAGGAAAATGATCGAAGATGCAAATAGAAAAGCTTATTTCGGTATCATTGATCAAGATGATGAATTTGTTGCTGAAGGATTTAGCTGGGATAAATACATTCCATCTGGTTCAGGCTTTGTTGCTAGAATTCAGGGTGAAGATGAGACTAGTGAGAAAAGAAACCCGATTTTTCAAGACCTTGGAAGTGATGTGGATACCGATGATGAGGAAGAACATCTCAACAAAGCTAGAAAAGGCATAGATCCTACTAGTTTTAATTTGTTTTTTGCAGATAAAATGGAGATGTTGTATCAGAAGAAGATTGCCAGATTGAGGAAAGAGATGGAAGCAACAAAAATCCTAGCTGATGAAAAGACAAAGTCAGAAGCTGAAGAAGCAAATGCTGTGGCAGTAATTGAGAAGGTTGAAGATAAAGTTGTTGACGTGGAGAAAGTAGTGGAAAAAATAGTTGAAGTTGAAAAACTTGTTGAAGTTGAGAAAATCGTGGAAATAGAAAAAAATTGTTGAAGTTGAGAAACTCGTTGAAATTGACAAAGTAGTCGAAATTGAAAAACTCGTCGAGGTAGAAAAAGTCGTTGAAGTAGAGAAATTCGTCGAGATTGAAAAGATAGTTGAAAAATTGGTTGAAGTTGAAAAACCGTGTTCGAAGTGTTCAGAATCCTGCAAAGTTTGTGAAGAGAAAGATAAGAAGATTGCTGAATTAGAGAAGATTAAAGAAGATTTACTATCAGATGTGAAGTATGTAAAGGAGTCATATGATGTGCTCAACAAAACAGTTGATAGTCTGAAAACAACAAATTCAGAAATCGAAAATGCAATGGAAAAAATGAGTGCAACATTAATGACAAAGCAGAGCGTCATCAATGAGTACATCGAAGATTGTGCTAAGCTGAAGAAAGAAGTGGAACTTGAGAAGATTGAGAGTGAAAGGATTAAACAATTACTGTTGAGTTACACTACATGTGATTACTTGATTGATCGTGTTTATCCTACTGTTGCAGGTCTTGAAGCATTCATGGAGAAAAAGACTGAAGATACTGATACTGGTAAGAAACAAAGTGTCAAGTATAACAGATGTCCGCCCCCGATCCATGAAAGTTATTCTCCCAGGAACCCTAACGAGGAGCGTCTAAAAAAGGCAGTCAACATCAAGTTAAAGTCTAAAATCATTGATGAATTACCAGACAATATTGATCTTACATTCCCAGCGTCTGACACTGATCATGAGTCCGAGTTATTAAAGAAAAGTGGTCGATCAGGTGTTAGATATGGATGAAGAGTCAAAACCGGAGTCTGAGTCTGATAGTCAGAGTTCGTCAGAAAAGAGTCCGAGTTCACCGGTTAAAAGGGTTTACAATAAAGAATTCTTGTTATCAAAATCTAATTTGAATGATGGATCAATCAAAGTGGCTTATACTTTGAATGATTCAGACAAATTATATTCTGATGAGGAATTTCCAATAAGAAGTGTAAAAACTGAAATGATTAAACAGGTTTTCAAATTAACAGAGATTAACATTTCTGAAATAAAAGATTTAAATCTTCATGAAAAACCTAAAAAAATACACTTCAAGAGTCCAACAGAGATTGAACAAGAAAAAGGGTTACAGTTATGGTTCTGGTTATCGAAAGAAATCAAATCACAACGGTAATTTCAAAAAGCAAGGTCTTGGTTTTAGTTCTTCAGAAAATTATAAAAATGAGAAAAATTATAAACCAAAAACAAAATTTGTTGCAGATGGAAGCTCAGAGGATGAACAGAAGAAACCTTTCTGGAAACAGTCAAACCAGGAGTTTCTTGCTGAAGTGAAGAAGAATGTGAAAATGTTTGCTAAAAGAGGTGACAGAAGAACTTGCTTTAAATGCCAAAAAGTTGGACATATTGCTTGGAACTGCCAACAGTCCACTTATTCAAAACAGGAAGTTTCGTCGAACTCTGATATGAGAAGGAAATGTGTTGATAAATCGACTTTGGAAGTTGGTGAAACTTCAAAACGGTTTTACAAAAGAAGTGTCGATTTAAGCAAACAAAAATGGGTTGTTAAAAGTTCTTAGAGTAGTTCTGACAATGAATCTGATTCCATAAAATCAGAGGAGTCATTTGTTGAGAAAAAGGTTGAGAATTCAGTTCCTGAGGAGAATGATGAAAATTTTCCCAAGTTGACAAAAGAAAATTTGAAGTTGAAAGTGGGTAAAACCGAGATTTCAGGTCAATTCTTTGCTGGTAACAAAGAATTTGATATTGAAAAGGCGTTTAATGGCAAAGTAAAACATATTTTCGGGAAGATGGTTGATGGGAAGGTTAAAACTGCAAAAGATTTTTATAAATCAAAATGTTGGTGGGATAGATCTGTCCCAGAATCTCCCAAGGCTGGGTATGTAACTTAATACAGCATTTACGATAACTCACGAACTAGGTAGATAACTTAATACAGCATTTACGATAACTCACGAGATTAAAACCCTCACAACGAATGACAAAGTGCAATCACTTAAACATCCATCGGATTCACAATGAATGACAGAGTATTCCCCGAATTCGGGTGATACTCAAACATCCGGTCGGAATCACGACTAATGACAAAGGATAGCGCTTAAACATCCATCGGATAGTTTCAATCGATCGGACATTGAATCGTAGCAGCACCCCGCTATACTAATTAGTGATTCGTGTGTGTTTTTAGAGTATTTGGACGATATCTCAGTGCCTGAATCGAATTTTATTGTCGAACGAACGCCAGAAATCAATTGCCAATGTCTGCTATTTATACAAGAATTTTGACACGCTTACGGACCGTAAGCCTAATCCTTTACGGTCCGTAAGGGTCACATTTTTGCTATAGGGTAGCCACGTGTTGGTGTAGGCTTGCTGAGTCGATGGAATATTAAAATTCGAATTTGACAACGTGATATAAAGATAATCGTCAAGTAGGAAATACCCCCCTTGAGTTTTAGGGGCCCTGATCCTGATTCTGATTGTTCTGAAAATTTTAGGGGTTTGTGCAGAATCACTTGGGTGTCTCAATTAGGGTTTCCTATTGAATAAAATAATAAAATAAATAGGACTTTTTAATGAGGGTTGTTACATTCTCCCCACCTTAATAAAAATCTCGTCCTCGAGATTTGGGTTATGATATTTCTTTTAGACTTATGTCATATTTTTAGTCAACCAAATGACACAGATTTAAATATCAAATTTTGTGAATACGAGTTGTACAATAAGTAGGACTCAATGGATGGCATATTGAAGCAATTTGATATCGGTTGTCAATTTTTTTTAAGAAAACAAACTGTACAGGTAGAGTATCAAAATTTGTTTTCAAATTTCTTAAAATGTGTTTGCATTTTAGGGGGAGTAAAAATTTTCAGAAAATCCAAAAACATTTGAAAATTTGAAAAAGACAAAAACATGATAAAATTCAAAATGAGTTTTGTTGTATAAAAGAGGAAATGATAGTACATCAGTGGACGATCACAGCATGCTAAAGAAATGGAAAGTTAA
>JARYGA010040406.1:0-15896 GCA_030545235.1 Helianthus tuberosus
ATACAACTCTGATTTCGAGAAATTGAACAAGTGTATGTTGGTGTGTGTGAATTTTCGAACCAGGAAAAACATATGATCAAAACTGTCTACGAAATTAGGTTTTGGGGTTGTAACTGCCATTAGGCAGTTACCTCTATTTTTCAGACAAAATAGCCAAAAAAACTGTTGTTTTTTATCATTTCGAAAATGATAAAAATTCCAGAAAATAAAATTTTCTAATATAGTTTCATTAAGGCAATTTAATGAAAATAAAATTTTTCCAAGCTGACCTGCCCCAGCCAGGGGCTCTGCCCCTTGGACCCCGCCAGGGGCTGCCGCCCCTTGGACCCTGCTCCCAGGGGCGCTGCCCCCGGACCCCCGCCAAGGGGGCGCTGCCCCCTTGGAACCCCCGTAGGGTACGGGCTCCGCCCGTACACTCCGAATAATAATAACTCAGACAAGCGTGCACTCCCGCACCTTCTAACTTGCTTGATGTGTATTATTATTCGCTTTGATCACCAAGTCAATCCTCGATTACACTAAAATATCTAACATTCCTCCCCCATTTTAGCGTAATCCTTGATTAACTTGAACAAATTCACAACAATCAAACTTATGCATAAATGAAATATCGCGACGATTGAATTTCACATTAGTATACTACACATTCCAAATATTCGAATATAGGGGTGTCGCTAAGGATTGAACCCTTTCTATTCAGTGAATACATGAAGATAATATACACACAAGTTTACATACTCTAATGTTCTTTCTTGACACTATTTTTTACTAGCCTGTGTCCCATCCTTCAATGAACATATCAAAGCCAAGTCCTAGCTTCTTGAAGCGGCTAAACTTCATGCTCATATAGGTAGTTCTTTATTCTTGCACCTGCATATGCAATTTTTCAAAGAACTATTAAGAAGAAAACCTTCAACCTCCTTTAACTTGCAGGTCTGAACACATACCTTGGGATGATGCTACTAATGTGTTCCAATTTCTAGATGTTAAGCTTTCCACATTGAATTCAGCACCTAACGTCATATTAGGTGGGAATTGGGTATCTTAACACGAGAAATCTCAGGTGGACTTTAATCCCATCCCTACAGCCGCCTTGTGCACAAGATCTCTACATAACTCTTTGGTTAAGTGGTCGGCTAAATTCTGTTGAGTTCTCACAAACTCCACCGATATCACCCCTTGCGTGATGAGCTCACGAATCATGCTGTGTCTAACACCTAAGTGTCTAGACTTCCCATTATACACTTGGCTATATGCCTTAGCCAAGGTAGCAGCACTATCACATCTAATAGATATAGGTGATATAGGTTTAGGCCACAATGGAATTTCATAAATCAAGTTTCTTAGCCACTCAGCTTCTTTGCCAGCTGCGGCTAATGCTACAAACTCAGATTCCATTGTTGAATCAGTTATGCAAGTCTGTTTCTTAGATGCCCAAGATATGGCACCTCCTCCGAGCAGAAAAGTCCATCCACTCGTGGAAGAATGATCTTCCTTGTTTTTAATCCAGCTTGCATCCGAATAACCTTCTAAAACCGAAGGAAATCCAGTATACGTCAAACCATATTTCATGGTTCCTTTCAAGTACCTAAATACTCGATTCATTGCTTGCCAATGACTTGCACCTGGATTGCTTGTATACCTACTAAGCTTTCCAACAGCATAAGCTATATCCGGTCTAGTGCTAATCATGGCGTACATGAGAGATCCAATGGCCCTTGAATATTCAAGTTGGCTTACAGCTACACCTTCATTAGGTGAGAGCTTAAAAGCAGGGTCCATTGGAGTGCTAACCGGAGAACTATCATGAAAATTAAACTTTTTCAATATCTTCTCAATATAATGAGATTGAGAGATAGATATGCCATTGTTCTCCCTTTTGATCCTTATACCAAGGATCACTTCCGCCTCCCCCAAGTCTTTCATATCAAAACAAGATGACAAAAATTTCTTTGTTCTATCAACTTGATCCTGGTCAGTACCGAAGATCAACATGTCATCTACATATAGACAAATTATGACTCCTTTCCTAGAATCATCAAATTTGCTATATACACACTTGTCTGCTTGGTTTAATACAAAACCATTAGACAAAACCACTTCATCAAACTTTTGATGCCACTGTTTTGGTGCTTGCTTTAAGCCATATAATGACTTAACTAGCTTACACACCTTATGCTCATTGCCAGGCATAACAAAACCCTCTGGTTGTTTCATATATATCTCCTCATCCAAATCACCATTCAGGAAAGCAGTTTTCACATCCATTTGGTGAATTACAAGATTGTGTATTGCAGCCAATGCAACCAACAATCTAATAGTGGATATTCTTGCTACAGGAGCATATGTATCAAAGTAGTCAATTCCTTCCTTTTGTCTAAAGCCTTGGATAACCAATCGGGCTTTAAACTTTTCAATTGAACCATCTACTTTCATCTTCTTCTTGAAGATCCATTTACAACCAAGTGGTTTACACCCAAGGGGTAGATCAGACAGTTTCCAAGTGTTATTCTGCATAATAGAGTCCATCTCATCATTTATAGCTTCTTTCCAGAAAGCTACATCTCGAGATGCCATGGCTTCACTATAGGTTTTAGGATCTTCCTCAATATTGAAGCAATATTGATATTGAATTTTAATTTCATCTCTAGATCCTTCAACCAAATATAGCTGAAAATCATCACCAAATGATTTAGCTTTTCTTGCTCTACCACTCCTCCTAAGTTCCGGAGGAGTATCAATCACTTGATCAGCCACGTGAGAGTTACTAGAGCTTGGAACCATGTCTCTAGGCCTAGGCATTGAAGAGAATCTATTCTCATCATACTCTGCAGTTCTTGCCTCAATAACCGTATGCACTGACACGTAGTCATTTGGTTCTATAACATAGAACCTATGAGCAAATGAATGCTCCGCATACCCAATGAAAATGCAGTCTATACCTCTTTCCCCTATATTCCTTATCTTAGGATCAGTGAGCCTCACCACGGCTCTACAACCCCAAACTCTCAGCTTATGCAGCTCAGGTGGTTTTTTATACCAAAGCTCAAAAGGGGTGGTCTTGTTCCTTTTATTTGGAACCCTATTTAGCAAATAGCAGGCTGTCAACATAGCCTCACCCCAAAAGCCCTCACTTAGGCCCGAATAGGACAACATGGTATTAACCATTTCCTTTAAAGTCCTATTTTTCCTTTCCGCCACACCATTTTGTTCCGGTGTGTAAGGAGCTGTGGTATGGTGTATTATTCCAGTAGATTGGAAATACACCGGATCAAAATACTCACCACCTCTGTCCGTATGTAGGGTTTTAATCAACCCACTCCGATGAAGCTCTACTTCTTGTTTATAAATCTTAAACTTTTCAAGAGCTTCATCCTTAGCATGCAACAAATAAACGTAACAAAATCTAGTAGCATCATCTATAAATGTTACTACATATTTTTTATTACCTAGAGATGGTGTAGCATGAAAATCACATAGATCACTATGTATCAAATCTAACACTTTAGTTTCCCTATGAACATGTTGCATGAAAGGCTTTTTGGTTATCTTATTCAACTTGCAAACATGGCATTTATCATTGTTTATGTTAATAGGCGGAATTAAGCTCATTTTAGACATTTCTTTAACTCTTTTATAATGTACATGTCCTAGTCTAGCATGCCATAATTCCGATTCAGTCAAGTTGTTACTACTACTAGTTGAAGCAAGACAAACAGATTCATTCATAAACGAGACATCAACATTCAACATAAACATACCATTACATAAATAACCAAAACCAACAAAGGTACCATGTCTTGACAAGATATACTTGTCACTTTCCAATACTTGTTTGTACCCACAATTATTCAACACAATGCCACTTAACAGATTCTTTCGAATTCCGGGCACATACAAAACATTGTTCAAAAGTAAACATTTTCCAGAAGTAAAAACAAGATTAACAGTTCCTATTCCCTTGATTGGTTCAGTTGCAACGTTCCCCATCTTGATGATAGATCCGTCTTCGATTGGTTGAAAGTCTTTAAACCAACGAAGATCCTTGCATACATGACTCGTTGCACCCGAATCAACCCACCAAGCAATGTCATCATCCTGCACATAAAATGCCTCAGAAATTAGTGACACATAATTCTGAACCGAATTATTAAGTTGTACTAAATTCTGACCTTGCTTGCCCGGGTCCTTGGACCCGCCAGAACCATCCTCATTCTTATTCTTTGAACCGGACTTCTTGTTATTCTTCATCATTTTACAGTCCCTCTTAAAGTGACCAACCTTACCACATTTCCAGCAAGGATAACTTGGCTTTTTGTTTGAACCCGAATTGGTGTTTCCTTGAAACTTTCGTTTCCCTTTGAACTTACTGTTTCCTTTGGAAGATTCACCAGTTTCAACCATGTTCACAGAACTTGAACCAGCCCGTTTCTTATCATCATTGACCAACACATTTTCCTGTGCTCTCAAACCTTCTTCAATTCTGAAGTGGCTTCCAAGTTCAACCAAAGTTAACTCTCCTTTCTGATGTTTCAGATTATGTTTAACATCTCTCCAGGAAGGAGGTAACTTGTCAATGATACTCGAAACAGAGATGGATTCATCCATCTTCATATCATGTTGGGCAAACTGCCCCAGAATTCGTAACAATTCATGATATTGTTCCATCACAGGCCGTTCATCAACCATTTTGTAATTATTGAAATTACTGACAAGAAACTTCTTACTAGAAGAATCTTCTGCCATGTATTTGGCTTCCAACGTGTCCCACAGTAACTTTGCAGTTTCAACATTTTGATAAACATCAAATAAGGGATCAGACATACCGTTCAGGATGTGGCCAAGACATATGTAATTGTCGTTCTCCCACTTCGACCTCTTCCTGATTTGCTCCAGATTTCCCTCCTCCTGTATCTCCGGGATTGGAGTAGTCAACACGTACACAACCTTCAACGAAGTCAGAAGAAAGTGCATCTTCTTCTGCCATCTTCGGAAGTCCACCCCTTCGAACTTCTCCAGTTTGTTCTCCTTGATAGTCATATCCTTCATCGACCCGCTTGCCATCTTCACAGAAATAAATTTGATCTTTGTTGGGGAATTTCAGTTTACCGGACGATCAGAGAGGCGTGTAATCACTCTCAGATCAAATTATTTCGGTGGTTCACCCGAATAATTCAATCGGATACAACTCTGATTTCGAGAAATTGAACAAGTGTATGTTGGTGTGTGTGAATTTTCGAACCAGGAAAAACATATGATCAAAACTGTCTACGAAATTAGGTTTTGGGGTTGTAACTGCCATTCGACCCCAGCCAGGGGCTCTGCCCCTTGGACCCTGCTCCCAGGGGCGCTGCCCCCGGACCCCCGCCAAGGGGGCGCTGCCCCCTTGGAACCCCCGTAGGGTACGGGCTCCGCCCGTACACTCCGAATAATAATAACTCAGACAAGCGTGCACTCCCGCACCTCCTAACTTGCTTGATGTGTATTATTATTCGCTTTGATCACCAAGTCAATCCTCGATTACACTAAAATATCTAACAGGTATTTTCTCCCACCATGAAACTGAAGAGAAACCTAAAATATGAACAGCTTCTTCATCGCCACCAACACACTTCTTAATACGTGGGATTGCTAGAAACGGACGGGGCCATTGAAGAAGAAACGGTTGGATTACATAAATTGATGATCGAATTTAATTGAGAAGGCTGAATTGCTAAAAAAACACAAGGAAACATTGAAGAATCATTGAAACTTCAATGGGCAAATTTTGGAGCAGGGTATGAAAATTGGGGAAATAAGCCTGAACTTTGATATGACATCTTAAAATTTGTGAAGGAAATTACAAATTTGTACATGAGAAATGCTTATTATAGTATTATAGATTATAGATAGATATCTCGGATTAGGCTTGGCGTATGGGCTTCGGCTCATCTGAGGCCCGACCCATAAAACCTAACCCAACAATGTGTATGACATGGTTCTAAAACTCACATGTATGTATGTGAGTAATGTGTGTTCCTAGATGAAAAGATAATTATATCAAATTATCTACGTATAGAACATGTGTAAATGGTGATAGGACGTCACTTAAAAAGAAGGAATAAAACCTAATGTTTAGGGCGCAGGTTAGAAGGGGCCGGGACCCTCCGAACTTTTCACTCAGTAGTGTTATATATGTAGCTTTCGTATATAAATTTTTGGGTATATACATTGTCGCCCCCCCCCCCTCGGTCAGAAATCTCAAACTTCACCACTGCTAATGTTCACCACCGTTTTGTGAATCAACATTATGGATTTATGGTTTCAAACAATTGTTTTTCTGAACTTCAACTTTTGCAACGACTTTAATATTTATAGAATTTGAAAATATAGATGTTAATCTTTTATTCACATCTAAATGCACTTTACATCAATATCGCAGGTAAGCGAGCAACAAGCTGCGCTGCTACCCCTTTCTGAATAGCAAACCCTAGCCTATTAAAGACAAACCCCTGCCCCCCCTGTTGATGAGCCACTGCTGTGGACAACCTGTTGGACCCTAGTCAACAAACGGATAGCTTCTGGAGCTAGGGATCCAAAGGTGTCAAAGGCGAAGGGGACAAATGCATGTTGGTTATCAGCACATGCTTTAGCGTGTTTATCCACCTTTTTTGTTTCTGCTTTCCTTATAGCTTGTCCTGCTACAAACCCGCTTTCCCTTAAACCAGCTAAGGGGGAGACTCCTGTGAGATCCACACAAGCATGTTTCCCTCCCGCCCAGCCAAAGACGAGCAGATCCGCTGGTCTCAATGTAGATCTCCCTTCCATGGGGTCTGTAAGGAAATTCACAGGGGCCTCCTTCTTGTCAGAAATCCCCGCTCTCCTCAAGATGTCCCCCAAAACATCCCTCACCCAGTCATGCCGATATTTGAAACCAGGGAGCTCCTTTCAATGAACAGCATGCTCCCCGTATTTATCCATGCAGGCTTTACGACAGGTTAGGCAGGTTTCGTCTTCTGGATACATAGGTGCAGGGGCGGAACTAATGAGGAATTAGCCGTAGCACGGGCTACGGCTCAACCCCGTATTCACAGTGTATTTTTTTAAATTTTATACATTAAGATACCCCTAAACATATACTAGGATACCCCTAAGAGAAAAATATGTAACTTGAAATTATTCGTTAAGCTCAAAACTTGTTAAATAATTAAGCCCAAATAATAAGTTTCATGATATTTAAGCCCAAATTACACTAAAGCCCAAATAAATAAAATAGTCCATTCATTATATTTTTCTAAATTGAAGCCTGTCAAGACGAATTTACGCAATCGAATTGGCCCAAAATATTTGAACAATGATGGTTTGTGCGATCGGAAAAGAAACCTTTGATATAGTAAAAGACGATGATGTGATGAAACGATTTTCAAACTATGAAAAAAATAGAGGGCAAATCTATTAGGTATATCGTTTTTTTATTCTTGTATTTATTATCTTTTTTTTATTATTGTATGATTGCACAATAAAACTTTTTTGGGATACCCCTGAATTAAAGGGCTAGTTCTGCCACTGCATAGGTGACTCTACAATAATCGAACGATGTGTTTACTATTTGAGAATATAACATGTTATTAAGAACGTAATTTATTCTAATAAAATACTTATACTTTTTATAGCATTCGTGTTTTTGTCATCCTAGTAGCAAATCGACTGAATTCCAGGTTTGTCTGTATAATTATATCTCTTATACAAAAACCAACTCGCGTTGGTTAAAAACAACTATGATTGAACTCGCATCTGTTAGCAACTTCGGTTGCCTTTACTTGCACCGTTTCACGTTTACGGTCCCGACCGACCATCATATCCGTCCAACATTTAACGTGAAACAACCATCGCTTCCACACTAATCAAATTGCCTAATTCTTCAAGTTCCCCAGATCCCTTTCTCACTCCATGTTCCATTCGTAAATCGGAACCATCCATCAAACAAGTTCGAGATCAAAGGGACTCTTCCCTTCTTGAATATACAGAGCTAATTTGTGTTTTCCAAGTTTGTCATTATTTTCCCTTCTTAACTCGCAATTAATCGTTACATATTTGTTTATCATTGGTCGATGACAGAAAAGAATGAATTTGAATTAGGGATACATGTTTTTAGGGTTTGTTCATGTATGCTGATTATTGGATCTATAAAAAGGAATTATACAATGAAAATGGATGGCAGTGGTGAAGTTTGTAGGGAGGCGTCATCGACGGTTTCGTAACCATCATCCGCAACTTCACCACCGCCATTTTCACGTTCACATTCTTCTTCATTTTTTTGAATTCAAATGCTTCTTTCATTTTTATTCACCAAATCCTTCAATCCCGCAAATCCCTTTCAGTGACTTAATTTTCCGTCGGCTAATTCTGGTACGTATTTCTACATCCATGATTTACAATCTGTTTTACATACCTTTCAAACGTAAGTGTTCTGAATTTGTTAGGTTTAAATGTATAATCGTTTGATTTTGATACTAACGTGATGCGTGAATAACACACGATCTAATTATGAATTTGTTAGGATTGTGATGATTATAGTGAATTTACGGTCTGATTTCGTTAATTTGTGGTTGTTTTGTGTTTCATTGTAGAAATTACCGTTGTTCGAAATCATGAATACGCTGATGATGCTACAAAGTAGTGAAATTAGGCTCCAATTTCAGTATATTTGTTATTATAATGCTGTAAAAAACTGGAACAATAGTTAGAATTGGTTGTTTCTACGTGATATCTGAATAATACACGATTGGATTAGTAATTTGAAAACATTTTGATGATAGGTAGTGAGATTTGGCTACGATTTGTTAATGTGTTATTGTATGCGTTTCATTTTCATCTTTGTAATGGCGGTTGTTTGGCATCATGAATCATGAGTGTGTTGACGATGGAAGAATATAGTGATATTAGGATCCGATTCTGTTAATCCATTTTCCATCAATATTCATCACCCCATATTTTTATTCAGTAGGTTCAAATTGTTTTTTTCATCAGTATTCATGACCCTCTGTTTCTTATTCATAGGCTCAAATCTTATATGTTACCCAAAATCAAACATATGTTTTATTTGATGTTATATCATGTGTTAAAGAACTAAGAACATCATTATAACTTTTGATACACAAAATGTGATAAAGAAAGGGAATTATATTGTGTTGTGTTCTCAACCATATTGAAGAAATAAAAAATAACTGCCATTTGATTTTGTCCGGTGAACATGACAATCTTTGTTTTACCAGTGTAATACGTTTGTTTGATATTTTGGTTCCGACACGAAGAGTGATGATTGATCGGGTTTTGTTTGATACCAAACACTATTTTATTCTTCGAACCATGATTCCGATTCTTAAACTTCAATTTCAATATGATTTTTTTATTAAGAAAGTTAGAAGATTAATAATTCGTTTTTGTTTTATCATACTTTACTCCAAAGAATTAGAACTCAGGGGCTGTCTGATATTCTGAGTGGGTTTGCATCGGGTTCGGAATGTGACAAGTGGTCATGGCCTGTGGATTCTCAAGGGTGTTATACAGTGCATAGCCTTCGAAGCATGATTCAAAGTGCAACCATTCAAGATATCGGGACCGGGTTTGAGTGGTGGAATAAGTGTTTGCCTCACTTTTTTTTTTCTTGGACACTTTTTCTTGACCGCCTTCCTACTTTGGTTAATTTGGCCAAAAGAAATGTGCACCTTGATTCCACCAGATGCAAGTTTTGTGGAGATATAGATGAGAGCGCTGAACATTTATTCATCTCCTGCAATATGGCGCAAGGGAACTGGGATCTTATAGCGGTTCTATGCCTTTGGGGTACAAGATTTAATCAATATGCATAAGCATTTTAGGGGGGGGGGGGGGGGGGGGGGGGGGGGCAAAGAGATGGAAGACTATTGTGTATACGGTTGTACAGATGACAGTTTCGTGCATATGGCAAAGTCGGAACAACATGGTTTTTAATTGGATGCAAGTGAGCCTTCGAGCATAAAGGAGGAGATGAAGTCATATGGTTTCCTTTGGTGCAAAAGTAGTTCTAAAGTTTCGAGTCTTACTTGGGAAAATTAGTGTAGTTTTGATCTATTCTGTATGGGAGTGTAAGATAACTTGGTTGTATTCGGTGGTTTAGCACTACGTTAATCCTTCACTTTTTTTTAATGAACAAAATTTTTGTTGGCCATTATAATAAAGAAAAAAAGTTATGAACACATAATTAAATCGTACATATCGGTTTTATTTTTAATTTTTACTTAAATAAATGTCTGTAAATTTGATATAATCTTTTCATAGATAAATGTCTCTAAAGAAGTTCTGCATAACAGCCGTGTATAATTAAACAATTCTATATTGTTATTATATTAATATTCTTTTTTTTTAAGTACTTATATATTTCGAAATATAATATTATGATGGTACCCGAGTAGGAGACTGCGCCGTGTGTCATTCTTTTAACGTGCGTGATTAGTGTAAATAGATTTTTGTTCATGCGTGATTTCTATAATGGTGCGTGATTATGTGTTTTTCTTCATGCGTGATTTTTTTTCATGCGTGATTAAGGTTTGAGTGTTGTTCATGCTTCGCAAGTTAAGCACTCTTATACGTCAACCGACCTCTCTCTGTCTCTCTCTCTCTCTCTCTCTCTATATATATATATATATATATATATCTTGAGAATTCTAAATATTGCGAGAATGAATGAAAAAACGCAAGAACTTAGATTTTTATCTTTTTTGATTTCCACCTTCTTGAATTGCGATTGGGGTATTGATTGAACACCCATACCGAATCAAGCATAATGGTAGTTAGTTCGGTTGATCTTAGAGGATGGCTTCGAGGAGATTAAGAATAATAATAAATTGAAAATTTTATTTCTTATATTTGGTTTTGTTTATCGTCTAAGTTATAGAGTTTGTTTAAAATCGAAGTCATAGGTATATGTGTTCGAATATAATTGTTTTTATGGCATTATATAAACGTGATAGTAGAACAAGATTTCGTTGTTGTTAGTATTTGTAGGCTAGGGATAAATCAACAAGAAAAACAATGTTTTGAATAAATTTAAGAATTTTCGCATCTCATATAGTAATACTAAAACACTCATAATTAACATCCCGCCGCAACGCGCGGGCCAGCGCCAACTCGTTGCCTTACATAAACCAATTAATCAAAAGAAAGGCTCCCTGTTTCTCATTTGAGAAAATGTTTATATGTGAAAGACCACAATGTTGGTTGCTTTTTCAAATCATGTCCCTCATTGTTGCTCTTGTATTCGAACGAATATCAAAAGTTCAAAACTGCCGCATTAACATAGATGTTGACGGTCTCCGAAATCAAATGACCCGTAATATTCAACCCGACTGACAAATCCGGCCGGTTGAACCAACCCAAAGTTCTGTAACGCTTACGTGACAAAAAAAGGTACACACCTCTTCCTCAGGATAAAAGATGTCACTATCAAATCGGTTATACCTTTATCCGGACCCACCACCATAAGATAGTGACATCAAAACCCAAAATTCACCTTATATAAATACTCTATGATGAGGTAACACAATTCAAGCACCCAATCGTACCCTCAGTCATACTTTTTGCTTTACAATATTTGCTCTCAAAAGGTCGAGAATGCTTCTCATGCTTGGTAGTGGTCACAGATAGATCCTTCTTCGTTTGGCAAGGCTAACAATATAGCTCATTTTGACCCGAACCTGTTACACAACCTGACACTCCCGTTTTGCCACTCATACCAAATATTCCACCCGTAACTCCCACGTACTATATGTGTAAATTGTAATAAATATGAAAGAATTGGCATTGCCCTCTATATATGTCGCAAAATTTTACAAAGTTCATATCAGCTTAGTTTGGCATACTTATGACACAAATATGTTGATCTTTTTACGTTGGTGGTAGCCATCGCGTTGCGGCGGGATGTTCACATACACCCACCCCAATAAAATTAGGCTATTGGGTGTGGGAAGGGGAAGAGCTCGGGTTGCGTACGTGGCCTTCTTCTCTGACGGGGAACACCCTCACCCCACACCAAATCGGTGCAAACGCGAAGAATTCCCAGACCTCCCTGATTGCTGTGAGGTGGAGGTAATGTGATGGTTGGGAGTGGTTGGGGAGAACATAACCACACCCCTTAGCCTTATATTAAGAGAAGAAAACATATGCATAGTAATGTTATGACCCCGAGATCTATGAACGTAGTTTTTAAAAGGCTTAGTTTTGCTATTCAAAAAGGGGTAGCGGCGCAGCTTGTTACCCGCTTACCAACTATCTCGATGCAAATTCATAATATAGAACATTTAATAGCATTTAAAAAAAAAGATAAAATACATTCAAACTTTTCAACAGCAAGCAATGAGTGAACCATAAAAATATTTGGTTAACATGAATTTTCATATATATTATTCCTGTTCTTGTTCTTGCTCTTCCTTTACGCAAGAAATTACGAAATCATGCGGTAAATGTTTGTGTTCGTGTGAGTGTGGCGGTGGCTTTGAGAATTATAAAAGGGTGTGAATTAAGTGAAAGGGTAGGAGTTAATTGTTGGTGACCCGTGTTGATTTTTTAAAATGGGACAGAACCAAAGTTGCTAATTGTATAAGGATATAATGTATAAATAAATTAGCTATCTAGCGTGCAACATAGTAATAGTAAGTTCATTAGTTGAATTTTTTTCATATGTACTTGAAGAAGAATTGTTACTTGGTGTAGCTTTTTCATAAAAGAAGCCTGGTGGCTTTGGTGGTGGCAACTCACCCTCACTCCCAAACATTAGGACCACAGAAGACATGTTTGGCCTGTCTTCTGGACGCTGTTGAACGCACAATAAACCCACATGAATTGACCGTAGTACTTCTGATAAGTTGATCGATTCGTTTAGAGATGCTGCAACCAGATCCAGTGATTTGCCTTCTTTATGTAGTCCCCATGCCTAAAAATAATAAATAATGTGATCAAGATACCCATATGCATAGATAATAATTAGTAGGCATGTAAATGACCTGACTGTTCGTGTTCGTTCATTTAACTTTAACCGAACACAAACATATAACTGAACAAATTTTGTTCGTGTTCGCTCATTAAGAAAATGGGCATGTTCGTGTTCGTTTATGTTCATTCGTTTATTACTTAAACGAACAGTTCACAAACATAAACGAACATAAACAAACAAATTTAAACAAACATAAAACAACATAAATGGACCTAAATGGACATAAATGACCAAACATAAATGATTGATTAATTACAATAAGTACTATTGCAAAACTTTTTTTGTTATTGGAAAGCGCAATTATCAATTAGTTATATGAATATAAATAGTTAGAAAGCCTCTTTTATGTTTGTGTTTGTATATATTAGAATATAAACGAACAAACATAAACGAACAAGCATAAACGAACGTTCAAGAACATAAACAGGCGAACAACACATGTGTTCATGTTTGTGCATTTAATTAAATGAACAAATAATGTTGTTCACATTCGTTCATTTATTAAATAAATGAACTTCCCCCCAAACAAGTTCACGAACGTTCGGTTCGTTTACATACCTAATAATTAGAGATGGGAATTTGGACCCGTTTACTTGTAAAATGGGTCGAACTGGGTTGTGTTTTTATCTCTAACGGGTTAAATGGGTTAAGCTAAAAGATTTAAGTAAAAAGAAAACAGGTTCAACAGATGATATGGTAGAAAGTTGCATGTTTTGACCCGGACCCATTTGGACCCATTACCCAACCTGCCTGACTTGCCCAGGCGTTGCCCATGAAGAGTTAATCCTAATGGTTCAGCCTTCAGGTAAATTAAAGGATGAGATAAAGCAAAAGAAAAGATAAAGATGAGCGAGTTGGTAAAGAGAAGAAAATAATTAATATTAGTTAGTTCTGCTTTTGTGATGGCATAACGACTGTCAAGTGGCATCCGGCGGTATGGTTTCCCGTTGGAAGGCCCAAAAAAGCCAAACTTTGAAGCCAGCGTGGGCCCGGTTAAGACAACATAGTCTGGCCAAAGTGGGGCAATACGGGGCTCTCCGATTTGGAGAGTGATAACCTTATACATGAAGTTCACCATTCAAAAAAAAGTGTTTAGTATAAATAGATGTGTTAGGATATGTAATTATTTGGTTGTTTTTGTTTTGGTTCAATAATAATAAAGAGGGGAGAGTCGTGATTGAGTCGATCACAAAATCCTTGTGTGTTTTGCGGTTTTGATCCAGTTATTTCCAACAGCCCATTTTAGTACCTCTAATGATAATAGTTGTTGGTTAAATTAGAAGAAAACTAACATGTCCAATAAGGTTGCTGTGTTCTTTGTGGAAAAATCCTCTGTTTCTTTTCCCGCTCACGATCTCCAACACTAAAACACCGAAGCTAAATACATCTGATTTTATTGAAAAGAGACCATCTGCCGCATACTCAGGTGCCATGTAGCCACTGCAGTGAATACGTTGGTTAATTTTTTTTATTTTTTTAAACCGTAGTTAACAAGTAGAATAAAATTGGTGAATATGTGATGACCGATGAGTCTTAGTGTCTTACTACGTTCCAACAACTCTGTTTGTGTTTGCTTCTATCTGGTTCCCTCTAAAGATTCTAGCCATACCAAAGTCTGATATTTTCGGGTTCATATTGCGGTCAAGCAAAATGTTACTGACTTTAAGATCTCTATGGATGATTCTCAGTCTAGAATCTTGATGCAGATATAGAAGTCCTCTAGCAATACCCTTGATGATGTGAAAACGGGTCGGCCAATCGAGTACTTTACTTTGATTTTCATCTGCAGGTAGTTTATTAGTAGTTTATACATCTAATATTATGTATCTATCTCTTTTTTAATAGATAATTATTGGGGTTAAAATATTCATACCGAATATAAATGAGTCGAGACTTTTGTTTGGCATGTATTCATACACCAACATTTTTTCTGCTCCGTTAATGCAGCAGCCTAATAGGCGTACAAGATTTCGGTGTTGTAGTTTGGAAATGGTGATAACTTCGTTCTTGAACTCACTGAGTCCTTGAGTTGAAGTTCTTGATAACCGCTTCACTGCTACTGCCTGCCCGTCTTCCATCACACCCTGAAAAAGATCTTTGAGGTAAGTATGATACACACACACACACACACATACCTTCTGCAGAATAAGATAGGAGTTCAAACATGATACGAAAATATGACACGGGCCTAACACGTAATCTACAGGTTTGGGCTTAGTCTAAACAAGTTTAGGTCTTTCAGGTCGAACTAGAGAACAAGCTTAGCTAAACGGGTCGTATTCGGGTTGACCTAGCATGTTTGCTGGTTGACCCTTTGACCAGACTATTTTTATACTTTAAAAAATGTGTTATACATCATAACTTAACCTGACTGGGTATTTCATGTCAAAGTTTTAAGGAGAAAAGAGAACGTGCATTGGGTATTCTAGTTTAAACATAATCGCCTTATATACATTTGTATTTTTCTTGAATTTGTAATTTTAGAGCATTAATATAAAAAATAATATTAACAATAATTTTGGGTTAAACATGTTGGTGTTTATGTCAATTCGCGAAAAAGCATGACATGTTCGTGTATATGACATGGGTTAGCGTTGTGTCGATTTCTGGGTTCATATCGAGTTTGACCTGCAAACCCGCAAACACGGCCTATTTAACACGCCTATTATAAGAACTTAATGAATAGGATTGTAAAATGACAGGAAACCAACATAAGTAATAGGTCATGCATTCGCTTTCTTACCTTGTAAACTAGTCCAAAACCACCTTCTCCAAGCTTATTGGTGTCTGAAAAATTGACAGTGGCTTTACGTAGTATAGAAAAGTCGATGAGTGGTAATTCCATATCATCGTTTGTACTTCCAGCATCATCATATCCATGATCCTC
>JARYGA010040407.1:0-44524 GCA_030545235.1 Helianthus tuberosus
CATGGGTCGAGATTCAAGGGATCGCAATACAAGTCTAATGGTCTTTACAAGTGGTTTATAAAACACTTAACAAATGAGATATGCTTCCGCTGTAAACTTTGAATTATTTGTAACGCTCTAAAAAACTTTAAGTTAATGAATGGAAATTTTATTTAAATATATTATGAGTTCAATGTGATTGGTGGCTAAGATCCTGGTACGTCACACGCCTTGCGATGTCTCCCGCATGTGGTATTTTTGGGGGTGTGACAATTGCAATTTTGGTCCATGCACTTGAGAAACATGCATTTTGATGCATTTTTGGCACGTTTAAGCCCCGTTAACCCCATTTTAAGGCTCAAATATGATGTTAAAGTATAGGGAACTCAAAACATGTTCAAAAACATCTCAGATGTCAGTTCGTTTGGTCGTACGGTTGCGTTATTCGGTTAATTACGACGGAAATCGTAACGAACGCAAAAACGATCCAAATTAAGCGACGAATGGTATTTTTGCATTCCAATCACTAAAATAAAATATTTTAATGATTCTGAAATTTTTGGATGTCCGGATATATTCAGAACGTAAGATATGCGCGAAAATGCAAACTTAAGCACTTTTTAACTCTTTTAGTCTCTATTGATCAAAAAAGTTTATTTTAGCATACCGAACCCCTCAAAGCCTATTTCTAAGATATGTAAAGGATATTTAGGGTATGTTTAACTTATGATCAAGTTCCGGAACATTCGTTACTATACAAATCGGTATAGTTTCGCAGTTTGACACAAATAGTCCCTGCGATCGAACAAACTTGTTTTCAACACACCAAACCATCCAAAACTTATTTCTAAGTTATGTGAAGGTTATTTAAGGTATGTTAAGCCAATTTCACTATTCCGGAGTGTTTGTCGCGTTAAACTGACTGCTTTTACGCATCAGTTTGCGTATAACTTTCAAGAAAGCGATTTAAAGCTTGAAATCGGAATTGAATCAAATCGTAAAATCACCAAACACAAATACACACATAATAACACCAAAATACATTGTTTTATTGATAATTGATATTGTTTTACATTGTACATCGATTACAGAGCACAGTTGTCACAATTTCCTGCTTAGAGCTCGGCCCGTATACACCATGTGAGAATAAGATTTTACCATGTGGAATAAATACAAAATGAGAATTTTGTTTATTATTTATTACGTTTGAACATATTAATTAAATTAATTTAATTATAAACGAGTTAAAAATGTTAATGTTCTAATAACTTTCATTAGTTTGTGTTAGTTTTATAGAAGGAATGAGGTAACAAAGTTAGGAAACCCAATTAACATGGTTAAGGGTTTTGAGGGGCTGAATAATCAATACATAAAAGTTATTGCTAAGGAAAATAAATAAAAAGGTTGGGACGGGACTCAAACCTGCGTCCCTTGCTGGTCAGTGACTTAACACATGCACGCACAACCAGCTGAACTACATGCAGGATTGTGATGAAAACCAGCGTGGTTAGTATTTACATCCAACCTGAACTTTTTCTTCTCCAAGAAATCGTGATTATGGTAACTTTACTCAAATATTTCAGCTGTTATTGCAATATTTTGGCATCCTATTATACCCTAATTAAGTCTAATATACACTCATAACACGTCCAAATACACTTTATAATTGCCTAATTTTATATAAAATCAAACCCCCTTTATAACTAAGAAGATTTTATAAACTATATAACCCAAATTCATATACCATAGTAAACCTAGCCATCTTCAAACGATTTCTCCATCTCTAAAACGCAAACTCTAGCCTCCAATTCGTGCAAACAATCTTTACAACTCACAAATTTAGTCAATAACGGTTCTAGGTCATGTAGTTTCAAGTTTTCGTATCTTCTTTAATTCTTAGTCAATCGAGGTAATTCTTGAGCCTATTTCACATAATTTCTCGAGATTTATAAAACCCCACTATCAATTTCTACAATAGAGGGCATTCTAGATCCGTTAATAATTTCATTGTTCTTAGTTAAATTAGATTTGGGGCTTTTGATTTTAAAGTTGTGTTTTGATTAAATTGGTGATTGTTTGTTGTTCATAAGAGAATAACACATGTAATTTTTGAGAATTTTTGGTCATGTAATGAATTTATTTAATATTTTAATCATATTATAATCATATAAAACTAACATAAATTTGTTAATTACTAAAAAATAAAATTTATAAATATTACTAGTATTTTTCAAGAAAATATAAATTATAAACTTATTTTACTAAAATTCTAAATATATTTAACTAATGTTTTACAATAAAAGTAATAGGTTTTTATTTGTAAAAGTATTTCATCTGTAAAGCTCCTAACCTTCCAAGTGATGTTGATCTCATCCGGATCATCCAAGATATAGGAAACCATGGTGAAACAACACCTACATTACGAATAAAACGAATTGGTTAAATAATTAATTGTGCAATATAATTAGTTTATACTAAAAGCCCTAAATTTATGGATTTAGTTTTGTTTGTATTTTATTTGTGTTTTAATCTTTCGTATTTAATATTTTAGGGTAGTTTCGTCATTTAGAGTTTTCACTTTCATTCGTGCGCTTGTTCAAAGGAATCACAAAACGCAACCCGTGAGTAGATCTTTCCCAATTCATTTTTTTTTTGCAATTTAAATGTTTTGCGGTGTATTATGTGTCATCAATGCATTATTACATTACTTAAGTTTTTCATTATTTAAATATGTGCAAAGCTCAATTGTGTAGTTATGTGGTAGTTGTTTTTGTTTATTATTTATATCGCTAACCATTGTGACTAATCAGTATCGCTAATTATTATTCACGTGGATCCATTGGCTGAATAGGTTCCCCTGGCCATGGGTTGTAGCCTATCATCGCCATTACATTTAAATTCGCTCGTCGGCATGCTTGAGTCTCACATTACCGTTTTATTATGTTTATCACATTTACCGCAGTTTAACATCATCATGTTGGTTGTTTGGTTGTGTTTGATTTAATTAGTAGTATGAATTACTTTTATTATTTAATTACCTTTGAATCGCATGTTAACATTTTTAATCAAATAAACAAAAAAACAGTTTTATTTAAACATTAGATTTACTCACCAACTTATGTTGACCCAAAAACTATTTTTACACATTGTACAGGTGAAAAGGTTTAAAGAAAGGAATGATGACACGTAGGGATGGTGTCTTTGAGAAATAAACCGGATTATTTTATATTATGTTTTGATTTAAAGGATTATTTGGAAACCGGTTTATTTCTCTAAGACACAATCCCTAAAACAGGGAGACGCCATATAAAATGATAACATGAAAACACCATAATAGATATAAGGAAGTTCATACTTGTTAGACCGGTAGGTGGCGTCAAATGGAATCACATCCTCAAACACATGATAATTACGTTGACATTGATCATCAGAACAAAACAGCCCTTCAACCGATTGTCATCGTCTGCGAAGTAATCGTATGAAAAATTATACTGAAACTGTTTCTTTTCGTTCAGGTGTCTCATAACCATGCATGCATTGTATTCCCTAATGAACACATTAATTTTCCTCTTGTAATTCTTAAAGTCAACTTTACTTGCACCCATATCTTAAAAACTACCAAAAACAGTCTTTATAACATTAAACGCCTTCAAATGGCCCAAATTCAACTTCGACATGCTATGTATAACATGCTTCTGAAGTTGAGTGAGGTGTCGTTCTGACAATAGGAAATGCTATCAGGCTGAGCAACAAATTTGTGGTTGTGCTCTTAAACAAACTTATACAACTTCCAAAATCCAGCCTCCAACTCAAGACAAATTTGTGCTCCACAACCAGTTCTCTTAAAAAAATTGGATCTCACACTCATTTCCTTCTACTTTGGGTCCAATGTATCAACCTTCTAATTCTTGTATAAGCTATTTTTCATACACATATAATACCTTATATGTCTTTCTCCCTTGGCGTTTATCTTTTCAGTCCCTTCCCAGACAGCAAAACCACCAACCGTTGCGTATTTAAGATTAAAAAAAGCATAAAAATTATCAAGGCTTTTGAAAATCATTCCTATCAGTGGATTCAGATCTTCTTTAACGTTGAGATGTATAAAGTAAACCTAGTTTTTGGAAAAAAAAAATCCTTTTATTGGACATGGCAGGCTCATCTAATCAACAAACTCCATGATAAAATTATATTAAAACGCCAAAGAACAAAACGCCTTTCATTAAACACAAAACTATATTAACTGAAAACGCCAATAAGCATATAAACAAATGAGTAAAAAACAAACGCCAAACTAACATTGATGATAATAATATGATGAAATATCAAAATAAACGACATTATAACACATGTAATTAAAAACGCTAAGTCATTAACATGAATTACTCGGACGACTATCTAACAGAGATAAAAGAAATTTATAAAATAAAGATAATTACAACAGGACGAGTAATCACTAATTCATTACTATAGTAACTGAAAACGCCATTAAACATATCAAAGGATGAGTAAAAACAGACACCAAACTAATAAATAATTAAAAAACACCAAGTCATTAACATGGATTGCTTGAATGAAAAACTAACAAAGATAAAAGAAATTTACAAATAAACATAATTACTTTATAACTCGGAATCCATATCATACGTCATGAAACTCGGGAAACTTTGACATGAGGAAACAACTAGTACGAAAAATTTGGAGTTAGATTCAAAAATGAATAAGCGCCCAGACAAAAAGGGAATGTTTCAAAATATAAGGTGGAAATGACGATCATACCCCTGCATATTTTTTAGCGCCTACGTCACGTGTCGCGTCAGGATCCGTTCTCACCATTTTCACACTTTGAGATGTTTTCTCCAAAACCCATTTCTATTAGTTATAACATTTTCTAAATTGATAACCATTCGTTTATTAATTGATAACCATGAAGTAAGAAAGATGATTCTCCGGCGATAAGGTTACCAGCGATAAACAATTGAAGTACTTGAAGGTAAAACACAACAGGAATCCTTATTAATTTCTTGATTCAGCTATCGTTCAGTGATTTCTAACTGAGAATGTATGTTTATTTACTGTTGTTGCTGTTGTCGATAACACTTGTTGAAATCAAATCTGATCATTTCAGTTATGCTTGATTTTATTTTCATCGTTCTCGAATTTGATCTTCATAATATAGAGAACAGATTCTGTAAAGATCAAGTGATACAATAATAATGGGTTTTGACTTTGATGTGTTCTATCTAGAAATTAGGGTTTATGTCTGATTATCTGGACAAAATTAGTATGAAGTGAATGTCGAAACCGGTCATCAGCTTGGTTTCGTGCTCGGTTTTATCTTTAACTTTTGATCGGCCAGCTTAAAAAATTTCAAACCGTATCCAATGGTTTAGCTTACGGTTTATATCGGAAACCGACCACAAATTAAATGATTTTAACTGATTTTATTATGTATATATGGTTATTTATAATTGCATTTGGGCTTAATTAGTTAAAACAAATTAACTGATTTTATTGAAGGGCAACTGTGCCAAGTATCCCTCATTGTGATCTTTTCCCTACATCTTTATTATTTAACGAATCATGAATCTCTAATACAAATGCTACTGTACCTACTACCTAGTAATAATTTGAATTTCAGTTGAGCCTTTAAATTGTTAAACGTGGAGTCCTTTTTAGAACCAAAATCTATCTAGTATCTAATGCTTTAACTGATGTTTATCGACATTCAGTAAATGGATGAAAACCGCCAAAAATTCGTTGATTGTGAAACATCATCTAATAAGAATAAATCGAGGACATAATGTTAGACGTATTTGTGTTTTGTTGTAGGTAGATCCCAACTAATAAACTTCTAATCAAAGACGTAATGTTAGACGTATTTGTGTTTTATTGTAGGTAGATCCCAACTATGCCAAATTTAGGGGTGCAAATTTGGAGATCTTCGAGAAAGATTATGCTACTTTGTTTCGGGATTCGGTTGCTGTAGGAGACAATGCTATGACTCCCATACAATTTCATATTCCAGAATTTCAACGTGGACAGAGTAGTGCTATGCGTGCTCCTCGCGGACCAAAAGAGACATTTGACTATCACCACTCGTCATTGCAGAATATCATTGAACGAACCTTTGGAGTATGGAAAGCTAGGTGGGCATTATTGAGAGATATGCATGTTAATTACACATACGAGCACCAAGTGATTATTGTGATAGCATCGGTGGCGATCCATAACTTTGTTAAAAAGTCTGGTATGTTTGATGAAGCATTTAACACGGCCCAACAAGAATCTTACAATCCCCGCGGTACTAGTGATGAACTTCATGTAGAAGTTCCGTCTACAAATCATGCGAATGATGATGATGGTATGTATATGGCAGCGATAAGAGATATGATTGCGCATGATATAATGGAATCACGAAAAAGAACATAGTATGACATTAGTTTGTTATTCTTGTGCATTTTTTTGTGTTTTTTAGCAATTTGAATGTAATATTATTATGTTCTAATTAGGAAATTATAAAATATGTAAACAAATTTTATGTTATATCTTTCATGAAGTTGTTTTTCAATACGCAAGAGAGAAAAAAATTAAATAAGCTAAACCAAACACTTTTTAAAGGATGTCCTTTTTGGTCATTTTACATAAATAAGTTAAACCAAACACCTTTTAAAAAAACTACTTATTAACTTATTGGCTCATAAGCTAACCCAAACACTTTTTTAAAAAGTCCTTTTCAAAAAGTCATAAGTTAATAAGTTCTTCTAACAAAAAGTCATTTTTAACCCAAACACCCCCATATACTTGTAGTAGATCAAAAAACAACGTTCGCGCAACAATCTTATTGTTGGAGATGGGTTTCTTTGGCAACCATCGGTGGAGTTGGGGCGATGGCAATTTCCTTTTTGCATCATAAACCTAAGAGAATTAAAAAAATTGTCCTTTATCTTTATACTCAATTTCAAATCATGTTCTTTGCCTTTAAAATTGACAAAAATTGTACTTAATGTTTTAAAACCTTACATGGTATGTCCTTTGACATTAACCAAATTATATTTTTCTCTTATTAAATAATCAAGAGTATTTTAATCATTTTACCCCTTTAATTTAAGTATTTTAAATAAAACACTATTTTGCAATTGACCAATAAAATAACCCACTTCTCGATTTACATAAAACAAAACTTCTAAGACTGCGGGGAATGGGGGGGCTTGGGTTAGGGCTTTGAGCGACAAGTGGCAAGCTGGTGGAGTTACATGGATGGTGTGGCGTGGCGGGGCTGCTGGCTGGGTGTGGGTTGGCGTGGCCAGCCATGGCGTGACCAGCCATGTGTCATTTGTTAATTTTTTTTACTTTTTAAATTTTATTTTAACTAAAACAGAATACTAAATATAATTTGAAAAAAAAAACTACAAATAAAATTAAGAAAAAAAAACTACATAAAAAAGGTACATAAAATAAAAAAAGAAAAATAAATATTTCAAGATTTGCCCATATCATATTTCTTTAAAATTTCTTGCTTCATATTCAACGTCTATTCCAATTCTTGGCCGCTAAGGTGATAGACGTTCACGGTGATGAATTTCATGTCCTCCCGTTTTTCTTTTTTATATGCTTTTTTTTATCGTACACATCTTGCATACTTTTCTTAATCTCCACCCTTTGTTGTTGGATGAAATTGAATGTGTCGATTCTCGTTCCAATTTCATCCAACTGGTCGGTGTACAACTCTTTACACGAGGTCGAGTTAGGGGCCGAACCTGATGCCGAAACAGATCTCCCTCTTTGAACCCGCTTTTTTGACGTGTCTCTACCTGGTGGGTGAGGAGAATCATGTCACACCCCAACCGATGGCGGAAACATCGGGGTGAGGCACTGAGCGAAATAGATTGTCCAAGAGAATCCATAACAACTATAATTACCAATTATTTAACGTTACGTCCCATACCATAACATAATAAGCAAAACAGTTATTACAGACATAGTGTTCTCAAAGACAAAAATTGTTCCGACCACTCAAATATTATTTAGTTCATTTCTAGACTCCCCTAGCTCGATTCCACAGAAGCAAAGCATATCACAGTATCCTAAACACATGTTACATACGTTAAAATAGGTCAATACACATAGTGTAAAGGTGAGCATACAAGTTTAATACCATAATAGTATGGAAAGCGAATTATGCATAACCAGCATGTAACACGTAGAAATGTGAAACATGTAAGCTATCGACAATGAAATATGCACAGACATGACCGCGAGTTGTAGAATGCGCAACACATATCACCATTGTGACACGTGAAGAAATACCCTTAACAACCCCTGTCCATGACAGGTGCTGAGCCCAAACTATAGTACTGTAGTTGCTAAGGTGTCAGGCAACAATCACTGTGTAAACATAACATACACGCCTTCATCAAATAACACGTATAACATGCAGAGCGGTTAGCGTATAAAAGTGTTTGTGTTGTGTGATAGATGTGGTTTGATATAAGTAACGTATGTAACACCCAAAAGTGCGTTAAGCAAAAAAGGGATCGAGTATACTCACAAATCGTGTTTAACGAATAAACACAGTCTTGGATTGAAGGGAGCGCTGAGAGATTAGCCTGAACACAGTACGATAGTATGAGCGTCGAACAGTGCGTAAAACGGTGTGTCGAATGGAACGAGTGACAAAAGTGATCCGATCAGATGAACGTCCAGACGGTTGGTCATCCGAACGAATGACCATTCGGTCGGATAGTCATTCGTTTGGGATGGATGTGTTTGTGTATGATGGAACTTTGAAGTTTTCGTTGTAGTATTTTGTAAAATGAGAAGTGTTCCTACAATTCAGGTCATCCGGTCGAACGGTCATCCAGACGGATGACCGTTCGGTCGGATGGCGATTCGTTGGAACTGATATTCTCTGAAGTTTTTTAAAATTGATTAAGTGTTGAAAGATCACAAGTCATCCGTTCGGATCGTCGTTCGATCGGATGGTGATCCGATCGGACGGCAATCCGTTCGACTATCTGTTCGTTTGAAAACTTGTGAATTCTGTTAAGTTTAGAAAGCTGTGGTTTGACCAAGACAGTGTGACAACGTGCTAAACAACGGAAACCTCACCGGGTCCAACTTATCAGGTCGGACGGGAAACACCCCGTTCGATCCGAACCAGCTGTTCGTGACGGTGTTTCATGTTCAACCTGTGCATCGGTTGTCTCTTTGATAGTAATTCGTTCTTAGACCGGCACTTCACTGGGGAATGAGTAGAAGACCCGAACGTGCCCAGATTCTATCGATTTTAAAGGGAAAATTGAGAATGTTGAAGAAAAGTTTGATTCATTTGAAAAATGTTTAGATTTAGGTGAAATCAGTGTTTAAACATTGTAGAAATCCTTTAGATCTGAGTTTTTCTTGGTGAGATGGGATCATACTCCGAAGTTCATATGAACCCATGATGATGTCATTCGAAAACAGCCCAAATCAGGTGGATTTCATGGTTAAAAGTTGTGATTTGTTGGTGGAAATGATGAGAAAGTGTGTGTACATCAAAGAAGTACAAGATTTGAGGTGAAAACTTACAAGAATCGCGAGAAATCGGAGAAAAGTAGCCTGAAAGTGCGTGGGTCGGAGGAGAGCTGTCACATTAGTGAGTGGTTGATGTGACAGGTGGTATTTATAGGCAAGAGGAGGAGAAATGCGGTGCAACCAATGGGTCGGAGGGCCCTTAGATCGGATGGCCATCCGATCGGATGGTCATCCAGACAGATGACCATTCGATCGAATGGTCATTCGATCGGATGGCTTGAGTGGGTTATTTCCTGACTTTTTGTTTCGTTCATTGAGCGTTGCGAGTAAGCGATGTGATAGTATTCCACATTAGTTACACAAATATTATAACCAACCTAATAACCATAAAAGTAACTTGTATTTCGGGTTGCGATGCGATGCGATAGATTTGCAAGGGCGTTTGGGATTAACATCCCACAGTATATAAGCACACACAAGTAAAGCACATAATAGCACACACACACGTAAAACAATATCCAGAACCTGTAATTCGAATTGCGATGCGATAGCGATGTGATAGTGTTTAGTAGATTAGCGTTTAATTACGTATATCGCATTGTTACTTCACATATTAAGTAATCGTAAAACAAATAGCGTCAAACAAGGTGTCGATTATCGAGGTGGCGAGTACAAGCAATAATTAAGCAAGGAATGACAGATCTGATTAGCAATCTTTTCTTCCTTTGACTTTGACTTCGGAAAGTCGGGTTGTTACAGCCTCCCCTACTTTAGGAAATTTGGTACCGAAATTTAAGGCGCAGGCGTAACGAATAGCTGTGGATATTTAGCCTTTATATCACTTTCGAGTTCCCAGGTGAACTCGGCGCCGCGTTTGCCTTCCCAGCGAACCTTCACTATGGGAATGCGTGAGCGTCGGAGTTTCTTGGTCTCTCGGTCCATGATCTCCACCCGGGTTTTCCATGAAGTGTGATGTTTCATACACTTGTAAATCCTCAAGAGGGACATATAAATTTTGGTCGGCTAGACACTTTTTGAGGTTCGAAACGTGGAAAGTTGGATGTACGTTGCTGAGTTCCTCCGGTAATTCGAGTATGTAGGCCACTTTGCCAAATCTTTCTAGAATCTTAAAGGGTCCAATGTATCGAGGCGCTAGCTTTCCTTTCTTGCCGAATCGGATCACCCCCTTCCAAGGTGCAACCTTTGGGAGTACTTGATCGCCAACGTCAAATTCAAGGGGCTTGCAGCGTTTATCGGCGTAACTCTTTTGATGACTCCGAGCCTTCAGTAGATTGTCTCGTATTTGGAGGATCTTGTCAGTCGTTTCTTGCAATAACTCAGGACCAGTAATTTGCGCATCCCCGATATCATGCCACACAATAGGCGATCTACATTTTCTTCCGTATAATGCCTCAAATGGTGCCATTTAAATGCTAGAGTGATAACTGTTATTGTACGAGAATTCGACTAAAGATAGATGCGAATCCCAATTACCACCGAAATCTATCACACACGAGCGAAGCATGTCTTCGAGGGTATGAATCGTGCGTTCAGTCTGTCCGTCAGTCTGGGGATGGAATGAGGTACTAAGATTGAGAATAGTACCGAGAACAGATTGGAAGGTTTCCCAGAGGCGCGAAGTGAATCAACCATCGCGGTCAGAAATGATCTCACGAGGTGTCCCGTGTCGACAAATAACTTCGTCGGTGCAGATCCGTGCTAATTGTTCGACCTTATAGTCTTCCCGTATCGGCAGAAAATGGGCGGATTTGGTGAGCCTATCAATGATAACCCAGATGCTATCGTGACCTGATGGCGTGTGCGGGAGTTTCGAAATGAAATCCATGGCTATACTCTCCCATTTCCACATAGGGATCTCGGGTTGCATGGGTAAGCCAGAGGGGCGTTGTTGTTCAGCCTTGACATTCGAGCATGTTAGGCACTTCGAAACATAGATAGCGATATCTTTCTTCATGGGATGAATGGAATATCGAGACTTGTGGGCTTCGTTTAGCAGAATCTCTCGTAAATTAGTGCGTTTGGGAATCCAAATTCGGTCAAGATAGTGAAATATACCAATCATAATCCTTTCTTTCTTCAAAGTGCGTTCGGTAAAACAAGCATGTTGAGCGTCGCAGATAAGAGCTTCGAGATGGTGTTGGGCTTGAGTATTACAAACGCTATGCAAATAGCTTCATCGACTGAGAGTATTGGCAACGATATTTGCTTTGCCAGGATGGTAACGAATCTCACAGTCGTAATTGTTGAGAAGTTCAACCCATCCGCATTGGCGCATATTCAGCTCTTTCTTATTAAAGATGTGTTGCAGGCTATTGTGGTCGGTGAAGACCGTACACTTGGTACCATAAAGATAGTCTCGCCAAATCTTTAACGCAAAAACAACTGCACCAAGCTCGAGATCGTGGGTCGTATAGTTCTTCTCGTGGATCTTGAGCTGACGAGAGGCGTATGCGATAACCTTATCCCATTGCATAAGAACACAACCGAGACCGAGGTTAGAGGCATCGCAGTAGACTACAAAGTCATCATTTCTGTCGGGTAAGGCTAGCACGGGAACATTGCAGAGCATAAGCTTGAGGGTTGGAAAGGCTTCCTCTTGTTCAGTTCCCCAAACAAAAGGTTTGTCCTTGTGCGTAAGAGTGGTGATAGGAACAATGATCTTCGAGAAATCGGCGATGAATCAGCGATAGTAGCCCGCCAATCCGAGAAAAGAACGAACTTCGGACGGGTTCTTAGGTGTAATCCAACTCTTAACTGCATCGTTCTTCGCGGGGTCGACGTGAATACCTTGACTATTGACAACGTGATCGAGGAATTGAACCTCCTCAAGCCAAAATTCACACTTGGAGAACTTGGCATAGAGGCGATTCCCTTGGAGTAGTTCAAGAACCAAACGGAGATGTTGCACGTGTTCGGATTTTGACTTGGAATAGATCAGGATATCATCGATGAACACGATGACGAAGTGGTCTAGAAAGGGTTTACACACGCGATTCATTAGATCCATAAAGACTGCAGGGGCGTTGGTTAGGCCAATAGGCATAACAACAAACTCGTAGTGGCCGTATCGGGTTCGAAAAGCGGTTTTAGGTATATCTTCCTCTTGGATTCGTAACTGATGATAGCCAGAGCGTAGATCGATCTTGGAAAAACACGTAGCACCTTGTAATTGATCAAACAAATCATCGATACGCGGCAAGGGATAGCGATTCTTGATAGTCAGCTTATTAAGTTCCCTATAATCGATGCACATCCAGAACGAACCATCCTTCATTTTGACAAAAAGGACAGGTGCGCCCCATGGGGAGGTGCTAGGAAAAATGAAGCCTTTATTAAGTAAATCCTGGAGCTGACTTGAGAGTTCGCGCATTTCGAACGGAGCGAGACGATAAGGCACTCTAGCGACAGGATTTGCTCCAGGAATGAGGTCAATTCGAAAATCGATATCACGACTCGGGGGTAAACCAGGTAAATCTTCAGGAGAGACAGCAGCAAAATCATGAACCACAGGCACCTTATCCATTGCCTTCTTTTCCTTTTCCTCCGCTACTACGATGTGTGCCAAGAAAGCTTTGTATTCCTTTCAGAGATACTTTCTCGCTTGGATACACGACATAAGTTTGAGATTCTTCGATGTGACTTCGCCATAGACACAAAGTTGATCATCGTTAGCGAGTGAGAAATGAATCATTTTGTCAAAACAAACGAATTCATCATGATTTTCGCGAAGAAATCCATGCCTACTATGATATCAAAACTACCAAGCTGCATCAGGATAAGGTCGACAGGAAAGACGTGATTGTTGAGTTCAAGCGTACAATCACGGAGAACAGAATGAACAGTGACGGTTCTTCCAATGGCAACTTCTACATCGAACGTCGTAGGAGATTAGCGCGTTTACGTTTTAGGAGCCTTTTGAATTCTAACGATACAAAACAGTTATCGGCTCCAGTATCAAATAAACACGAAGCATATATACCATTGATAAGAAACGTACCATTAACCACATTATTATCAGCTTGGGCCTGGCGGACGTTGATGTTGAAGGTGCATCCACGGGCTGCTGGTTGTTGTTGCTGCTGATGTTGGGGCTGCTGCTGTTGATGTTGTTGCGCTGGTTGATGTTGTGGCTCTTGCTTCACCACTCTGTTCGGGTAGACATTCGCAAATTGGTTGGAGTCACCTCGTGCAAAGCAGGCTCTTGCGTGAGCAGCGGGGGCAGGAGCTGCTTGTTGGCCCTGTGGAGCAGGAATTGGCAGTGCAGGGGCTTGAACTTGAGCTTTATGGGGACCAGTACGGCAGTTGGCAGTAAAATGGCCGTATAGGTTGCAGTGCACACAAAATCAACATGCGATCCCCACAAGATGATGGTAAGTATAGGTAGGGCACAGTGGGTGTGGACCAGTATATGCCCGCTTGACCGGCGGTGCATTGGTCACTGGTGCTGTTACCTGGCAGTTCTGGGGTTGAGGTTGGGCAGGTACGGCGTTTAGCGGTGCTGCGGTGACTGCACAATTCTTGTTGTTGTTGTTCTTGCGCTTGCGACGTGAAGACTTGGAAGCTTGCGGTGCGGCGGTTTCAACGGTGGGAGCAACGGTAACTTGATGGAGACTTTTGGTGGTATTCTTGAAATAACCAGTTGTAACTCGCTTGTCATTGATTTCTGCAGCAAGTAGGTAAGTCTCTTCGATGGTAGTCGTCTTCGCGGCTTTCACGAAATTAGCAACGCAATCCGGTAAAGCACGTATGTATTTCTTGATGGTGATATCAGGAGTAGAGACTTGGCCGGGACAAATGATACTCAGGTGCTTAAAGCGGGCAGTTAGACCAGCGTTGTCGCCACCCTCCTGCTTGATGTTCCAAAACTCGTCCTCCAGCTTCTGAAGCTCGTGGGGAGGGCAGAATTCCTTCATCATGATCTCTTTCAACTCCTCCCAAGTAAGCCCATAGGCTGCATCATTCCCTCGCCTGTTCCTTTCGACAGTCCACCAATCCAGAGCCCTGGACTGGAAAACGCCAATTGCGTTGATAGTACGGAGGTTATCAGGACAACCACTTTGGAGTAGGGTGTTTCAATTGAATCGAACCATTGAAACATGGCAGTAGGCTCGTCTTCTCTGGTGAATTCTTTGGGGCCGCAGCCTTAAACTGCTTGAAGCTGAACGTAGCGCGGGGATAGTCGGTCCTTAATTCCTCAGAGGACTTGCTAGTGTTTTCATTAAGTTCACTGACAATTTGCGGAATGAACTTAGCCATTTCTCTTGCAACTAGGGAAGCGATGCGCTTGTCAGCGTGGTTACGGTGGGTAGAGCGAGCAGTATGCGATTCAAATGACGATATTGTCTTCAACAGACATCACCATAGGATTCAGACGAGATACACTCAAAATCTCACCACATAGCGTTTTAACTGATATCCACATAAAGCTCAGGAACACGTCTAAACATACAGGCACATAATCACGTAGATACGTAAGCCACATAAGCATATAGCACATAAGCACATAGGCACAGAAACACGTAGAACACAGAAGCACATATTCACTATATTTTGCACGTATTCACCTACATATATTGCACATATTCACCTATTATTCAAGTTTCACGAGCGCATTCGAGAGTAATGAGTGCGGGGAGCGAGTACACAACGAGTAGTATAGCGTAAGCGAGTAACATAGTGTGCGATTTGTTAGCGTATTGAGATAGATGTGTAGTGTGAGATGTGCGTGTTTATCAAAGCGAACAGCGGAAAGCGTACAAATCTCCAAAATCGAAACACATAAACATATAAAACCACATAAAATTCCACATAAAAGCGATAAATCACAAAGTCAGTGGCTTGCGAGCTCAGAATCGAAACACATAAAATCGAAATTAGATTGCCTCGGGTGATAGACGTCGACTACCCAAAGTGATTCGACTATTCTCAAGGTCGTCCTGTACACGCTTTGGCTTAATAGACTGTGCTCTATCACCGACATACAGTGACTGGCATGCATCCTTTCGGTTATTCATGTACTCGAGCCATTGGAATCCATCAAGACTTTGGTGGGAGTTTGTAAAACCAAAGTTAAAGAGTGGAACAAGTCATCAAGATTCAGGTTTCACCCCTAACTCAACGACTGCATTCCTGTTTGTTTGATAGAGATAGAAAGGGATATTTGCGTCGAATTATGGGTTTCACTCCTGCTTCAACGTAAATTCTCGTGTTTATGATAAAAAGTCACGTCGAACGAGCAATTTAATCGAGAGTTTGTGGTTTTTACACCTAATCTCGATCCGATCACTCATTTATTTAGAAAATTTCGTGTGTCGTGCTTGCCTTAGGAAAGGCAATGTGATAGTGTTCCAGCCTTAGGAAAAGCTGGTTTTGCGCGAACCTGTAGTATGCGGTGTTCACGCAAAGGTGAGTTCGAGAGAGCGTAACAGAAATAGGCTCATGTAGAATCCCTACTGGGTTTGCACAAGGCGGTCTGTTGGTACTTAGACTATAGACTAGGTCGTTTCTAAGACATCGACCCGGACTAGGTCGAGTCTTGCCTAATTCCCTATAATTATGGCTCTGATACCAATCTATCACACCCCAAACGATGGCGGAAACATCGGGGTGAGGCACTAAGCGAAACAGATTGTCCAAGAGAATCCATAACAACTATAATTACCAATTATTTAACGTTACGTCCCATACCATAACATAATAAGAAAAACAGTTATTACAGACATAGTGTTCTCAAAGACAAAAATTGTTCGGACCACTCAAATATTATTTATTTCGTTTCTAGACTTCCCTAGCTCGATTCCACAGAAGCAAAGCATATCACATCATCCTAAACACCTGTCGCATACGTTAAAATAGGTCAATACACATAGTGTAAAGGTGAGCATACAAGTTTAATACACATAAGTAACCTATGTAACACCCAAAAGGGCGTTACACAAAAAGGGATCGAGTATACTCACAGATCGTGTTTAATGAATAAAAACAGTCTTGGATTGAAGGGAGCGCTGAGAGATTAGCCTGAACACAGTACGATAGTATGAGCGTTGAACTGTGCGTAAGACGGTGCGTCGAATGGAACGAGTGACAACAGTGATCTGATCGGATGACCGTCCAGATGGATGGCCATCCGAACGGATGACCATTCGGTCGGATAGTCATTCGTTTAGGATGGATGTGTTTGTGTATGATGGAACTTTGAAGTTTTCGTTGTAGCATTTTATAAAATGAGAAGTGTTCCTACAATTTAGGTCATCCGGTCAGATGGTCATCCGGACGGATGACCGTTCGGTCGGATGGCGATTCGTTGGAACTGAAGTTTTGTAAAATTGATTAAGTGTTGAAAGATCACAAGTCATCCGTTTGGATCGTCGTTCGATCGGATGGCAATCCGTTCGACGATCTGTTCGTTTGAAAACTTGTGAATTCTGTTAAGTTTAGAAAGTTGTGGTTTGACCGAGACGGTGTGACAATGTGCTAAACAACGGAAACCTCACCAGGACCAACTTATATGGTCGGAAGGGAATCACCCCGTTCGATCCGAACCAGCTGTTCATGACGGTGTTTCATGTTCAACCCGTGCATCGGTTGTCTCTTTGATAGTAATCCGTTCTCAGACCGGCACTTCACTGAGGAATGAATAAAAGGCCCGAACGAGCTCAGATTCTATCGATTTTAAAGGGAAAATTGAGAATGTTAAAGAAAAGTTTGAATCACTTGAAAAATGTTTAGATTTAGGTGAAATCGGTGTTTAAACATTGTAGAAATCCTTTAGATCTGAGTTGTTCTTGGTGAGATGAGATCATACTCCGAAGTTCATATGAACCCATGATGACGTCATTCGAAAACAACCAAAATCAGGTGGATTTCATGTTTAAAAGTTGTAGTTTGTTGGTGGAAATTATGAGAAAGTGTGTGTAGATCAAAGAAGTACAAGATTTGAGGTGAAAACTTACAAGAATCGCGAGAAATCGGAGAAAAGTAGCCTGAAAGTGCTTGGGTCGGAGGAGAGTTGTCACATCAGTGAGTGGTTGATGTGACAGGTGGTATTTATAGACAAGAGGAGGAGAAAGGCGGTGTAGGGAATGGGTCGGAGGGCCCTTCGATCGGATGGCCATCCGATCGGATGGTCATCCGTCCGACCATTCGATCGAATGGTCATTCGATCGGATGGCTTGAGTGGGTTAGTTCCCGACCTTTTGTTTCGTGCATTGAGTGTTGCGAGTAAACGATGTGATAATATTACACATTAGTTACACAAATAACATAACCAGCCTAATAACCATAAAAGTAACTTGTATTTCGGGTTGCGATGAAATGCGATAGATTTGCGAGGGCGTTTGCGATTAACATCCCACAATATATAAGCACACACATGTAAAGCACATAATAGCACACACACGTAAAACAATATCCAGAATCTGTAATTCGAATTGCTATGCGATAGCAATGGGATAGCGTTTAGTAGATTAGCGTTTAATTACGTTTATCGCATTGTTACTTCACATATTAAATAATCGTAAAACAAATAGCGTCAAACAAGGTGTCGATTATCGAGGTGGCGAGTACAAGCAATAATTAAGCAAGGAATGACAGATAGGATTAGCAATCTTTTCTTCCTTTGACTTTGACTTGTACTTTGACTTTTACTTCGGAAAGTTGGGTTGTTACAAATCATCAAAATCATCCAAATTTAGATCAAGCTCTTGATCACGAGCATTGGACTGAGCTTAGCTTGGGACGAGGGTGTTCGTGCACTTTTGGATGAAGTTGATTCGTTAGCAGTAGGAACTCTCTCCCGTTTAGAAGCGTACCTACATACGTCCCAACAATACATGTACTTGAACTCATGCTTCTTGTTATCTCTGTATGCTAGAATGACGTTCTTGATAAAGTCCGCCTCCGTTTCAGCTCTCCTTGGCGAGGTCCTCGCCTTATGGAAAAATTCGTTGAACGCGGTGATTTGTGTATTTATGTCACCCCACTTGGACGAGAGGCTATCATTTTCACCATACATCTCCTCGCTTCTCATTTGCGTGTGAAAGGATTTCTTAATGGAATCCAATAAATGTTGGCGGTGTCGTGAATTCCCTATTCCAAAGAAAATTGGCATTATAAAAAAAATATTAAAACTTAAAAAGTAATATTGTTATATAAAAAATACCTTTAATGGGATCTTGCAATTCGTTGATATAACATTTTGCCAAAACAGTTTCTTCTTGTTGCGTCCACTTTAATGAAGTTCGTTGAGCGGTCGCTATGGCTTTCTCCTTATCCGTTTTTTATGTGACTTCTTTTTTTCGCGGGTTTTAATGACGAACCGCTCATGTCTTGCGGTTGTGTTTCGGGAACCGAATCGGGTTGGGAAAGTTAATGACGGGAATAGATGATTCGTCGTATGGAAAATTCGTGTAAACACGGTTTCCTATATACAACGCGGGAGCCGCTAGGTCGGGAAGCGGTGAGTAGATGAAAGGGCCGCTAGGTCGGTATGTTGGTTGACGGTTTTGTGGCGGGCTAGGGTTCGGGGGGTTCTTGGTATCCAAAAGGGTTGGTCGGGTCGTATCCACGGTTAAAAGGATGCATTGTAGAGGATGTGGGTTAAATTTATAAAAAAATATAAAGATAGAAGAAGTATAGATATAGAGAAACTGGTAAAAATTGTAAAAAAAGGGGTAGTATTTATAGGGTATAAAAAATAATTTTTTTTTAATTTAACTAGCCGTTTGGCTAACGTCTACTCCCAACGGTCTGATTTTCCCAGCCAATCGCAGCTAGCCATGTCACCCCGCCCCCCGCCCAACGCCGGGCATCATAGCGACATTGGCTGGGCAACGCCAAGCTAACGCTGCCACAGAGTAGGCTAGCTAGTATTGGCTGGCTTCCCCCGCCCCAACCAACGCCACCACTCCCGGCAGTCTTATTAACCAATAAAATAACCCACTTCTTGATTTACATCACTCATCATCCATGGCTACGGGGAACAAGCATGTCTTCTTCTCCACCCACAAATTCTCTCCACCAATCACATATTTTAACTATCTTCTTGATCTCTTCAACGAAATTATTTTCTCAATTTAAAAACCTGATATATAGAGTGAGATGGGTATTGAAACTCAAAGATAAGGTGGTGTGGTGGAGAGCATGTTGCCGTGTATATTTAGGATGCATGTTTGATACTTCGGTCGTATGGGATTTTTCTTTGGAATGTTTGAAATGGTTCGGTTATGCCTCTGATCTTTAATAATTTGCACTACTTCCTTGAAATTTAATAAAGTTATTATATAGTTTCTAAACTTTAAAGGGACCCGGGATACCCGGTTTTTTACAAGCGGATAACCCCTACCCACTTCCACACACCACCGCCCATGGTGCGGATAGGGGGCGGGTATGGTCTGGGTTAACTTGTTACCGGTTGATGTTTCTACCCACTTCCACACACCACCGCCCATGGTGCGGATAGGGGGCGGGTATGGTCTGGGTTAACTTGTTACCGGTTGATGTTGTTTGTTGTGTAGTGTGAATGCTATTTTCAAAGGGCAATATAGCCGATGATTTAAAAAACAATATTTAAAATATTTACATTTCAAAAATTTACCAATTATATTTAAACCATCTAATTTCACATTCTACCCCACTCCAATATCTCTATCATTTTCGTTACCTCTATACACCCAATATTTTCTCGCCATATCCATTAAGATAGGTGGAGGTTGTCTGTCTCCTACCGAAGCGGCAGAATCTTCACAGTGTCGGCGATTAACCCGTTGTCGTTTATACCCGCCGCTATCCAACCCTCGACGATCAAGACATCTTGCAAACCAACAACCTACAACCCTACCACCTTTAAACCCAACGCCTTCAAACCAACCTCCTGTTATAAATATTACTAAGCAAAACAACCTGACGATTTAACCGTTGAAGAGTTGAACTTGGCTTACGATTTAACCATGAGTGGACTTCATCTTGCGGCGTGCACCACCAAACCCACCACCAACAAACCCGAACCCGACTCAAGACATCCTAGCAGGGGCCAAAGGCTATAAAACTGACCCGGGGAAGGAATGTGTAGAAAGGTGGTGGGATGAAGATATGCGTTGCCCAACACCTGAAAGCCCGTGTCGTCAAAATTGGTACGTGCCCAGGTCGGACGATCATGACAGTGCCAGTTCCGTCTCCACGTCCTCATCATTCTTGGGTGATTTGGAATAATTATTTTTATTAGTAATGTATTAGTTTTTTAAATTGCGTGTTAGAACGTTTAATTTTAATTATCAGGAATGTAATTTTTTTAAAATTATTAGGAATGTGTTTTTTTTTTATTTTTAGGAATATATTTTTTAATTTTTTTAGGAATGTATTAAATAATTATTTGTTTAATTATTAATGTTTTTAGTTATTTATGCGTTGAATTATTTATATTTGTAATAAAAAAAAGAGGTTATCTTGGTCCAAGTGCGTCATTAAATAAGGTACGAGAATGTAATAGATGATTTAAGTGATGTGATGCAATAAGACTGGGGAGCACTTCGTAGGGGTAAAGTGTCCCCTCCTCACTAAGACTAGAAGGTATGGGGCCGGCTGAGGCCTGGCTAGGACCGGCGCCGGTCCCCCACACCGCCCCCTCCCGGCCCATCCGTCGTCCCCAGCAACCCAGAGCCGAGCTCGTCGTGCCACATTTCAATATATAGCCGTTACATAACGGCTAGATTTATTAAAAAAAAAAAAAAACTTTTTTCACTTTAAATATATACCCATTCTTTATACCATTTCCTCAATATTTCACCCATTTTTCTCCCATTTTTATAAAAAAAACACTCTCATTTTTATACCAATCTTTTATAAAAAAATATCTTTTCATCCACAATGGCATCTAATTCTTGGTGGTCCTCGTCTTCTTCGGACGAAGAGGAGATGTTTTTCGCAAACGTTGTGGTAAAAGCGGCGGAGATTCTTTTGGAGGAGGAAGAGGAAGAGGAAGATGGCTCGTCTGAAAACGTTATTACCAGACGAATACAGATTAACAGAGACCGCGAAGGTTTGTCATTAATAAATTTTATATATTTATATATTTCCTCGTATTTATATATTTTTTACGACAGCAGCGCACGAGAAATTGGTTAACGACAACGCCGACACTTTCAAACGAAGGTTCCGAATGAGTCGCCGGTTATTCACACGGATTGCTGATGATTTGGCGGGGCTAGACCCGTTTTTCACTCAACGACCCGATGCTCGAAATTATGAAGTGTTCACCACGTTACAAAAGTGTACTGCGGCCATTCGCCAACTGGCGTACGGGACAGTGGCCGACGCTTTGGACGAGTACTTACAGATATTAGCAAGAACTACGCGGGAATGTTTGTATCGGTTTTGCCATAATGTGGTGAAACTGTATAGCAAACAATATTTGCGGAAACCAAACGCGTATAATGTTCAACAGTTGTACCAAGCTCATGAAGCAAGGCACGGGTTTCCGGGAATGCTTGGTAGCATTGATTGTATGCATTGGGCGTGGCATAACTGCCCGACTGCGTGGCGAGGCCGATACACGCGAGGTGATCACGGCTATCCAACCTTAATACTTGAGGTCGTGGCGTCACAAGATTTGTGGATCTGGCATTCTTTCTTTGGGCTCCCTGGTTCACTCAACGACCTCAACGTGCTATACCAATCGACGATCTTTAGCGATGTCGTTAATGGAATCGGTCCGGACACCCGTTTTACAGTTTCAGGGGTTGAGTATAGTGTTATGGGCCATTTTCTGAGCGTATATATCCTGACTAATATCCTGCTTTTGATTGTTTACTTGTGATCAGGATACTGGATTAGGAAACTGGAAACATCATGGGCAATATCCTGGTGTTAACTAAATTGACCACGTGCAGGTTAGAAGCTGTGGGTCACTAACGGTCAGATGGACTTCTTCTCCTTAAGACTCGGGCAAATCTGTTATATGAGAGACGTTGAACCCGAAAGACCAGGTCTACAACGTTCAAGTGGGGAATATCCGCCGGATCCCGGTTTAATAGGGTAGTTTGTTAAATTTCTTTTACTATAAATAGATGGGGCGGATCAGATTAAGGCACGAAGCTTTACACACACAATCATACGCACACTTTGCTCTCTAGCTTCTAGCAAACACTATACACCAACACTTGTACTCGAATTACATTGTAACACCTAGTTGATCCGCATCACATCCTGCACTGTATTCTGATATTTGGAGCAATAAAAGAACAAGGCAGCTGCGATTGTCAGCTCCCGAGGTTTTGTGTCGGCGATCTAGATTGATCAAGGGCTTTCCTCGTACATCTCGTGTCACCCTTTACATTTTTTGCTCATTGTTTGATCATAGATACAGCTCTATATCCTGAGCCGTAACCTGAAACTGTTTTTGTAATTAATCTGTTAAACATATTCTCGACACTCATTTCTAGCACACTACCTCACATAACTAATTTGATCACTTAATTGCTTCGGTAATTTTTGACCAAAACAAATTGGCGCCCACCGTGGGGCAAGTGGTGCTATTTTTGCTAAAAACTTTAGTAAAATCATTACTCGGTTTTCTATTGTCAAAACTTTTTGCTACATTGTTTTCAATGGCCACGAGATCAAACATGAGCTCTTCCACCATGTCTGCTATAACCTCTGCAACAATTGGTTCGGTGCTTCCACCTCCTCCTCCACGAATGCAAACTTCTTCACACGCAACTGAAAGTCATGTGGCTCGGGATGTTATCCCCGCTCCCAGTACCCAGGGATCTGGTCCTGTTTTGGCCTCTAATGATGAAATTCTGAATTTGTTTGTTAGTGTACAGGAACAGATGAGGCAGCAGCAGGAAACTAATCGGATGATGATGAGAGAGATACAACTCTTGAAATCCGGCCCAAGTAGACCTGCTGAAGAAATTGTCACTCCTTTGCAGCCTAGAGCTTTGAACTTCAGTTCTGCAGTTTACACTGAAGATAACCGGGGAAATATCGTGCCAAGCCATTCTCAGAATCATACTCCTGAGATACCCTCCTCGATCAGGATGTCAACTGTGAGGAGCTCAGGATATGCTTCAGGATAAGGCCAGAATCCTCAGACCGGTAACGTGTCAAATAATAATATTGTTGCTGCTAACAATAATGGGTCTTTGCAGGATGCAGGTATGACGTCAGCATTTACTAGGGAACTTCAGAAATTGAAGGACATGATATCCAGTGTACCTGGGGTGGTCCAACCAATTGCGGCAGTGTCCCAAGACAGTCACAGGATATCCCGCTTTGTGTATCCTATCTATGATGCTGAAATCCCAAAGAGATTTCAAACCCCCAACATGAAACTGTATGATGGGACTACGGATGCTGAAGAGCATATTGCCCAATATAAGGAAAGAATGGAGATTAACCCTATCCCTCCGGAGCTCAAGGAAGCATGCTTGTGCAAGGGTTTCGAATCTACCCTGACAGGATCAACCTTAAAATGGCTGTTAAATGTTCCTCCTCACTCAATTACTTCGTTTGCTCATTTGGTTAATTTATTTAATAGTCAGTTTTCTTGCAGCCGAAGTTTTGAGAAACAAACCAGTGATCTTTACAGGATAACTCAAGGACCTCAGGAATCCTTGAGGGATTATGTGAACAAGTTTAGTCGGGAATCCTTGGACATCCCACATCTTGATGTTGCAACAGCTGTGCAGGCTTTTAAGATGGGGTTACAAAAGGATTCTCAGTTTTATCAGGATCTTGTAATGAATCCCTGCAGGAATCTCGACGAAGCTCGTAACAAGGCCTTGAGATATATTCGCTTGGAAGACGACAAAAAGATGCAAGAGAGGATGAATTCTACCTCAACCTATGAGTCAACCAATAGGAAATCAGAATCCTCGTATAAACCATATCGCTCCAAGCCATATGGCAAAAATGACAACAAGAAAGTGAATGTTGTTGAAGACGAGGATCCTGAAGAATATCCTGAATTATCTGAATACTGCTTTTATGTTAACATACCTGAGTTAATGTATGCTATGCAGGGTTTAGGAGACAAAGCTAGGTGGCCTCGAAAGAACCAACAAAAAGCTGATTGGAAGGATAAATCCAAATGGTGTGCCTTCCATGATGATTTCAGACATGTGACTGAGGATTGCATCGCTCTAAGGAAAGAAATAAGCTACCTATTGAGCAAGGGGTATCTGAAGGATCTGCTGGGAAGAAAGAAGAATAAAGGGCAGGATCCTGAGAAGGATCCTGAACGACCGGCATCTCCCCCAGCAGATGCTAAAATAATTAACTTTATCTCAGGGGGGGTCCGACATTTGTGGAACTTCGTATTCTGTGGCCAAGAGACATGCAAAGGAGGCTAAGACTGAAAGGGGAGACAAACCAGCCAGGATGACTACCCTTACAACTGATAAAGTGATCACTTTCGACAGTGATGACAGGGATACTGTCCAGGATCCTCACCATGATGCTCTCGTAATAACATTATATGTTGCTAACCATTTTGTACGCAGGATATTAGTGGATAATGGCAGCTCTGTCAACATAATTCAGCTGGAAACATTGACGAGGATGAACGTATCTCCAATGGACATTACTTCAAAGTCCACCATGCTCGTTGGTTTCAGTGGAGAAGCTAGGAATACCGTAGGGGAGATAAAGTTACCAGTATATGTTGAAGGGGTTAACTCGATACAACGTTTCTGTGTGATGGACTCCCTATCCTGCTATAACATCATACTAGGCAGGCCATGGATCCATGACATGAAGGCTGTGCCATCAACTTATCATCAGTGCATCAAGATCCCTACCCCTTGGGGGATTGTCAAGGTTGATAGTGATCAGCAGGAGGCGAAGGAATGTTACTCATCCTCAATGAAATCCTCAACCAAGCCTAATGCAGCATAGCAATTAAAGATGCGGGCCCAGGATATCATAGAGGCTTCGGAGCAGGATGTAAAGAAAGTTATCCTGGATCAGGATAATCCGGATATCTCGGTGCTCGTAGGAACCAATATCCCTCAGGATATTGAAAACCAATTAACTAATTTTTTGAAATGCAGGATGTCAACATTCGCATGGAAGCACGGGGATATGACAGGTATTTCCAAGGATATTATAACACATAAGCTTGGTATTGACAGGTCATTCAAGCCGGTCCAACAAAAGAGAAGGAAATTTGCTCCGGAGCGAAATGCGATCATCCAAGAGGAAGTTGAAAGACTACTAAGAAGCAAGATGATTAGAGAAGTGAAGTTTCCTAGATGGCTTGCGAATGTAGTCGTGGTACAAAAGAAAAATGGGAAATGGAGAGTTTGTGTAGACTACACAGACTTAAACAAAGCCTGTCCAAAAGACCCGTTTCCTCTACCTCATATTGATTCAATGGTAGATGCTACCGCCGGCCACGAAATGTTAACCTTCATGGATGCCTCTTCAGGATTTCAGCAAATCCAAATGGAACCCTCCGATCAGGAGGATACTGCTTTCATGACACCCACAGGTATTTATTGTTATACTGCTATGCCCTTTGGGTTGAAAAATGCAGGTGCAACATACCAGAGGTTGGTAAACATGATGTTTAAAGACAAGCTGGGGGACACCATGGAGGTATATATTGACGATATGGTGGTAAAATCTAAAAAGGCTGAGGATCATCTCCAGGATATTAAGGGAGCATTTGATATCCTGGATCAATATAACATGAAACTGAATCCTGCTAAGTGTCATTTCGGAGTGGGGGCAGGAACGTTTCTAGGATATATGGTGACAAAAAAGGGGGATAGAGGCAAGCCCAGAGCAGATTAAAGCTATATTGGATATAAAATCACCTTCAAATATGAAGGATGTTCAACGGTTAACAGGCCGAGTAGCAGCGTTGAACAGATTTATTCAAGATCCTCGGAGAAGTGCAAGGAATTTTACGATATCCTCAAGAAGAATAAGAAGTTCGAATGGGGAGTGAAACATGAAGCAGCCTTGCAGGATTTGAAGCAGTATCTTTCAACCGCACCCTTATTGATGAAGCCTGAGGATGGAGAACCATTATCCCTGTATCTTGCAGTATCAGGGAATGCAGTAAGTGTTGTTTTGGTCAAGGATTACGAAGGTCAGCAGTATCCTGTCTATTATGTTAGTAAAAGTTTATTAGATGCTGAAACTAGATATTCTCATCTAGAAAAATTGATATTAGCCCTAGTTATGGCATCGACAAAACTTAGACATTATTTTGAAACACATAGGATTCATGTTAAAACCAACTATCCTGTTAAAAACGTGCTTAGGAAACCCGAGATGTCAGGCAGGATGGCTAAGTGGTCAGTAAAATTAAGTGCCTATGATTTAGTTTATGAGCCTAGAAATGCCATAAAGTCTCAGGCTTTAGCTGACTTTGTGGCTGATTTCAGTAGTGACATTCAAAATGAAGTAGACTTAGAAGTACAGCAGCTAGGAGAAAACTTAGAATGCTGGACATTATATACCGATGGTGCATCTAATGTAAGAGGTGTAGGCCTAGGTATACTACTAAAATCGCCACAGGCGGACATATTACCCCAGGCTATTAGATGTGAATTTCCTGCCACTAATAATGAAGCGGAATATGAGGCTTTGATCGCAGGATTAGAATTGGCTAGAAACATGAATATTAAGAATTTGCAAGTATATGTTGATTCCTTGTTAATTACTAATCATTTTAATGGATCCTATGCAGTTAAAGGTGAGAAGTTAATCGAGTATCTCGATATTCTCAAGAAATTAGCAGGGTATTTCGATGTTTTTACACTTGAACAGGTACCGAGAGAGGAAAATGCTGAAGCTGATGCCTTGGCAAATCTAGGATCATCGGTCAGGATACCGGAAGGAACCCGAATACCAATATTACATATCCTATATCCTGCGATGAATCCTCAGGATAAGGAAGTAATAAGTATTCAGGATCCTGATGATGAGTATCCCGAGGAGGATCCTAAGTCTTGGACGGCTCCAATCATGAGATATCTCAAGGAAGGACACATCCCAAAGAATGAGAATCCTAAGGCCTTTAGAATGAAGGTATCACGATTCACTATTATAAATAATATTTTGTATAAGAAATCCCTTGCAGGACCATATCTGAGGTGCTTGGAGGATCCCGAAACCAAAGAAGTGCTCCAGGATATACACGAAGGGGATTGTGGTAACCATACTAGGGGCAGGTCGTTATTCTCAAAAGTATTAAGGACAGGATATTATTGGCCGACGATGAGAAAAGATGCTGTAGAATATGCTCGAAGATGTGACGCGTGTCAAAGACATAGTAACATATTGCATCAGCCTGCTGAACCGCTGTATCCTATCGTTTCCCTTTGGCCGTTTATGAAATGGGGTATGGATATAGTGGGAAAGCTTCCAAAGGCTCCAGGAGGAAAGGTTTTCATGTTGTCAATGACGGATTATTTCTCCAAGTGGTTGAAACAGAAGCATTTGTTCAGGTTAGAGATCAAGAAGTGGTATCCTTCATAAAAAGGAATATCCTGACTAGGTTTGGAGTACCAGCTGAGATAATTTGTGACAATGGATCTCAATTCATAAGTAAAAGGACTACTGACTTTTGCAAGAGTTGGGGAATCAAAATAATCACGTCTACTCCGGTACATCCTCAAGCAAATGGACAAGCAGAATCCTCGAACAAGATAATTGTCAACAACTTGAAAAAGAGACTAGGAGCTAAGAAAGGAAGATGGGCAGAAGAACTACCCTTTGTTTTGTGGGCTGATAGAACAACGGTAAAAAAATGGAACTGGCCAAACCCCGTTTTCCTTGGTATTTGGAGCAGAAGCAGTGATCCCAACAGAAATGGTGATACCTACGGCAAGATCTATCCTCCTGGATCCTGAGCAGAATCCTGAAGCTTTGTGCCAAAATTTGGACACTGTAGATGAGACAAGAGACGCTGCAAGGCTAAGGATGGCAGCATATCAACAGAGGATATCTAAAGCATATAACAAGAATATAAGGACTAGAAGATTTCAGGTTGGAGATTGGGTACTGAGAAAGGCTTTTCAGAATACTACTAATCCTGCTGATGGAAAGTTGGCTCTAAAATGGGAAGGACCCTATGAGGTTGAATCAGAATCTGGAAAAGGAGCATACCGACTCAAGAATATGGAGGGGGATATGCTACCAAGATCCTGGAATGCTATACATCTAAAACTCTATTTCAAGTGAGTATGGAATTTAAATTCTAACTCAGGACGGTATGGATTCTATCTCTTTTATTAAAATTTTGATATTATTTACTATTTTGAACCCATTACTGACTTAAGCATCGGAGGGGTGTTAGCCAGGCTAACACCCACCTTAGCTTACGATTGTTTTGCAGTATATGCTTCGGGATGTACCACCAGGATACACATTCAGGATACTTCGGAAGATTAGAGGATTGGCCCCCTCTCTCACGTCTAAGGGATCCTGATCCCTTCACAGGTTTAAAGGTATTCACCTTTCTTCCGAATTGGGTTTAAACACCCCGCCTGGAGAGCAAGTTATTCGGGAATAGTTCAAAGTGGCTGACAATTTCGTTACTATTGGCTATATCCCGAATCCTAAAGGTATATGAGGATTGATCACCCTCTCTCACGAAAGGGTATTTTCGTACTCTCTAAGGTTTAAAGGTTTTCACCTTTCTAAGTCTTGGAGTTTATACACTCCCGCCTGTAGCGCATGAAAATTTGGGATTTTCCCCAGGATATTAAGGATTTATCTCCCGTATATTTTGGGTTTTACCCCTGTAACACAAGAATTGTCTATACAATTGGAACTAGTGTTCAAAAATTTTCTAAGTGTTTGAGGACTTCATGCACAGGGGACATTGCATCTAAAGTAATTGTATGAAGCACAAAAGATCAAAGTTGGGCTAAGTGTCTCGAACTGGGGACATCTTAGTAGGAGAAGTCACAAAAGGGGTTGGAGTTTAATACTAGGGCTACACTCAATTCCTGGTATGATCTTTCCTTTGTGAACCTTACATGAATTGTTTAATTCTGATTAAGGATATATCTTTAGGATATGTCTTGGAAATGTGCTTTTGGGATACGTTTCGGGATATTTAGGAAATGATACTTGGATTGAAAATAAAAACTCTGATTAAATAAGTATTATCAAAACAGGTTTTAGTAAAAGGACTATCTTTTATTCTTTAGAAATTTTGTCTAAAATTGATTGAATTTTTAGAAATCCTATTTGATAAAAGTTTTCGTAATATATCACTGAGTATATTGATCAGGATATTTTGCTTGTCCAACTAAGTAATGCAAAGCTAAAATCTACACTAAGAAATAGCAAGCCAATTGAAAGATGAAATTGTTTGAAATAAACAATACTAGTTGATAACCGAGGGCTTCATCCTAAAACCTAGGACCCATCCACCTTCGGCTATCAAGTTGTTTTAATACAAGAATGGAAACTGTTCATAGGACAAGAAGTAAAATTGTTCAAACATAGGCATAACTCTCAAATTTAAGGGAAAAGAGTTTTAGGAGGCAGCGCCTTCTTCGTTCATGATATTTTCAGCAGCATCCGTCTCGGGATCAACCTCAGCATCCTTCTCAGCATCAGTTGGTTTTTCGACTGCCTTTGAAGATCCTTCAGCTGCAGCTTTAGCAGAAGTGTCGCCGAGACTCCTTAGCTTTATTTCCCATGCATCGATGTCCCAAGAAGGGCATTCGAAGCCTAGTGCTTTGGCTTCATGGGCCATCTTTAGCCTGGCCTGGAGAAGGGAAGTGACGACAAAACTCTTAAGGCTTTCCCGGTAGCTGACCATATCCCGTTCATGTTGAGCGTGGGCGGCGTCAAGATCGGCTTGGGCCTGGAGAGCTGTTTTGTTGAGGGCGGCCTGGTGTTCTTGGGTCATAACCTTGAACTTCTCCTCATAGTGCCGAGATTTGGCGGCTGCAATCATACCCTGATCAGAAATGGTAACCTCGGCTTTCTTCAACTTGGATTCAAGCGTCTTGTTGAGCCCACATGATTCTTGGTATAGATGAACCAGAAGTTCAAGACCCTGCAAAATAAGAGGACAGGTATTGGTTTTAACAAATACTTATAAGTGGTGTAAGTTGCAGGATATGGCTCAAGGATACTAACCTGGTTGAGAAAAGAAGTCATAAATCCGCTTGCTTCAATGAACCCGTGATTCTCATAAAGGAATGTATAAGAGATAACGGGAGAATCAGGCTCTTTCCTTTTACGAGAACTTGAACTCCGGGGCTTGGTAGCTGGCGAAGGCTTGGGGATGACGATAGCCTTGGAGCTGCTGGGCTTGGATGAGGCCGTAGCTTTGGGACTAGGTTCCTTCTTGATCTGGACCTGATCGGAATAACTGTCCAGCTCGTCGAGGTCAAAGACTTCAGGGATCTTGGCTGGTGCTGCGTAAAGGGAAAAGTCTTACATCTTTATTACCCTTCATTATATTATATTGCGCTAATTAATTATTTCAAAAGTAATCCTTACCATACATTTTGGATGATGAGTATTGACTGGAACTCGAGATATGTGTGGTAAAACTCCTGTCACTTGCAGGTAATTGGTAAACTGCTTTGATTCTTTTTTCTGATTCCGCATTAGGGGGAGCTACTTCCTTAAAATTCACAGCAAAAGGATCAAATAAGAGGATATTAGCAAAAGATAAAAGTCTAGAAGTACCTGGGGACATTCATGATCCTACCGGTGGTTAACCACTCCACCGGAAGGCTAGCACCCACATCAATGGAGTCTCGTTTGACGAAGAAGAACTTGCGTTGCCATCCGTCTTCGTTTTTGGTAGCTTTAAGAATAAGGGGTTTGTTAGAAGTTGAAAAAAGCAAAAACGGGCTAGAACCGTGGGATCGGAGGCGGTAAGCGATTGGCATATCTTCAATACAAAGGTCGGGACAGTGAAGGTTTTTAATTTGGTTGAGCGCGATTAATACCCTCCAGACCATGGGCATGGTTTGGGCAAAGGAAATACCGGTAGTCCGGAAGAATTGCATCATAAATTCGGGGAAAGGGTACCGAAGACCTAGCGAGAAAGGGTATACCGGGAAGCAGACCCAGTCAGCAGAAGAAACATCCGATCGAATTGACCGATCAAATGGTCTAAAGACCGTGCCATCGGGGAAAGCACCGGAAGCTCTCAAAGCCGCAATGTCTGCGTTATCAAAAGCACAGACTTCCTTCTCGGGATTTTTAAGAAGATTCTGCTGAATGAAGGTCTCGGATGATTCGCCGATTTGAGAATAAGTTCTGGCAGCCATTGCAAGTAAAGGGAAAGAGATTGACAGGAAATGAATAAGAAGTAGGGAATTACCTGGAGACTCCGTTGGAGATATCTGCTTTTCAAACAAGAAGAGAGAAGATATAGGAGCGTTGTAGATCTCCATCGAGTTAAAAGCGCGTTGGAAGTTATGGTGTAATCTTGACCGTCGTCTCGATTTAATTGCCTTGATTTACGAGATATAATTTTTAAAATATATCCGTTGGATTGGTATACCAACAAATATATTTGGGGACAATTGTTATGGGCCATTTTCTGAGCGTATATATCCTGACTAATATCCTGCTTTTGATTGTTTACTTGTGATCAGGATACTGGATTAGGAAACTGGAAACATCCTGGGCAATATCCTGGTGTTAACTAAATTGACCACGTGCAGGTTAGAAGCTGTGGGTCACTAACGGTCAGATGGACTTCTTCTCCTAAAGACTCGGGCAAATCTGTTATATGAGAGACGTTGAACCCGAAAGACCAGGTCTACAACGTTCAAGTGGGGAATATCCGCCGGATCCCGGGTTAATAGGGTAGTTTGTTAAATTTCTTTTACTATAAATAGATGGGGCAGATCAGATTAAGGCACGAAACTTTACACACACAATCATACGCACACTTTGCTCTCTAGCTTCTAGCAAACACTATACACCAACACTTGTACTCGAATTACATTGTAACACCTAGTTGATCCGCATCACATCCTGCACTGTATTCTGATATTTGGAGCAATAGAAGAACAAGGCAGCTGCGATTGTCAGCTCCCGAGGTTTTGTGCCGGCGATCTAGATTGATCAAGGGCTTTCCTCGTACATCTCGTGTCACCCTTTACATTTTTTGCTCATTGTTTGATCATAGATACAGCTCTATATCCTGAGCCGTATCCTGAAACTGTTTTTGCAATTAATCTGATAAACATATTCTCGACACTCATTTCTAGCACACTACCTCACTTAACTAATTTGATCACTTAATTGCTTCGGTAATTTTTGACCAAAACATATAGACGCGGGTATTATCTTGCTGACAGAATATATCCGTCTTGGTCTACAATTGTCAAGACTATTTCATTTCCCGAGGACGAAAAAAGGAAAAAATTCGCCAAGCGTCAAGAAACTGCAAGAAAAGACATCGAACGTTGTTTTGGTGTTTTACAAAAAAAATGGGTCATCCTTCAACAACAGGCACGTGTGTTCACATCGAAGAGGTTGCACCTTTGTATGTACGCTTGCATTTTGCTCCAAAACATGATTATTGAAGACGAAGGTCGGGCGATTTGTGAGTATGATGAGAATGCATCTTACGGGAATACTGTCCCGGTAGATCCGACGCAACAGGATTTAAACTCCTTCGCGCTAACCAACGACTTCACGCATGCAAACCTTCAACGGGATTTGGTAGAACATATATGGAACAACGTAAACGTCGGGGACGGTGACGGAGACGAAGACGAAGACGAGTAGTGTAATTTATTTATGTTGTTTTATTTTTAGGAAATGTAAATTTTTTTTTCGGAAATGTTTTTATTTTTATTTTTAGGAAATGTAATTTTTTTATGTTATGAAATGAATTTATTTATGTTGTATTTTTTAATTTTTATAAAGTTTTTATTAAGTTAATAAAAAAAAACTTAGAAAATTATAAAATAATGAGGTGGGGTAGCCCCATCCTCCATCCCCCTCAAATGTGAAGGAGACTCATCCCCCACGAGCCGGTGATGTGGCGCCTACGTGGCGGCCCATCCTCGTGGGGATGGGCCTCACCATACCATTTATTCTAATAAAATTGTTTTTTTTTTCTACTTTCTTATTTGTTTATGTTATTTCGAGATTTTTCCCTTGCTTTGTTTTTTTCTTTTATTTAATCTTATGGATTTATTTATTTTATCTTATGGATGTACTTAACTAGTATTGGAGTCCGCGCTTCGTGACGAAAATGTAAGAGGTTGCTGACAATGATGTACTTGTTTTATGATATATAGTTGAGTTATCATAGACCATGCAGACTTTAATGTAAACAGTAGTAAAAATAAGCAATCCAACACGGTTAAGTAAACATATCTAGAGTTAAAAGTTAGTTTTAACTATATCTGTTACCTAGTATATTAAAGGGTTAATATAGACCATGTATGCTTTAATTTAAATGGTGTTAAGTTAAAAAAAAAAAAAAAGTAAAATAAAAAAGAATTAAAATTATAAAAAGGATAAACAAACAAATATTTTTTTAAAAGAAAAAAAATAACTTTATCAAACTTCAAGGGTTGTATGATAATTGTATTAAAATTCGAAGGTCAAAACGTAAATAGTTTATCAAAAGAAGAAGTATTATTAAACTTCCGTATGACAAAACTATTATAGTTCAGAGCTATACGTAAATCGTTTATAAAAAAATATTAAAGTTCGTATGTCGTATGATAATTCTATTAAAGTTTAGGATTAAAAATGTAAATGCATTATAAAAAACAATTATATTGTAGTTATAATTATAAATTAAACTATTTATATACTATTATTTTGGAACATTTGTATGCATGTTTGGTTGTAATATATGCTTAAGTGGTTGTACATTAATCAAATAATAGTTTTATTACCTTGCCATGTATGCATGTTTGGCTGTAATATGTGCTTAAGTAGTTTTACCTTAATCAAATAATAGTTTCATTGTCTTACCAAATTCAATCTGTTTTGTATTCATGTATGGTTGTAAATTGTGCTTAAGTGGTTGTACCCTAATCAAATAATGGTTTCGTTATCTTACCATATTCAATCGGTTTGATCCATTCAAAGTTGTGATGTTTTATTTGTAAATTATTATCATTTATAATAATCTAATTAATTTAGCCAAAATCTTGTATAAATATAATTTGCAACATATTGATGCAATGGCTGCACTTTTATAGGCAACCTCTAACTAAGGATGGAGATTTCGTACAGATGGACATTTCGTACAAGTGGACATTTCGTTACAAATGGACTCCTTTCGTAAGGATGGAAATTGTATTTCAACACTGTTTAACCTTACCTTGTATCATCTACTCAACTACGATACGTGATTGACAGAAACGATAGACATATACACTCAAATTTTTTGAAGTGGTTGTGATTATACACACAAAACACATGTTTCAACTTTTATTTTCCAATAAATTTTACCAACTAAAAGAAAGTTACTATCTTTGATAAACTGTGTTATCTTTAAACCAATAAGATTATTTTCAAATAACAAAAATGGCTGGTTCATACATAGGTTGTAATTTCAATGGAAAATTAATAGTCCACGGGTTTTAGTGAAGCAACGTGAATTTAATTCAAGTGTGAGTAGGTAATCAGGTCGTGTGTGTGACCATACTCCTATTATATCAATCTGTCAGCTTTCTTAATATTGCGCCGACCATTCAGGTAAAACCTAGGTTGCGCGCGACGTCTAAGCAAAGACAAGACCAGATTTCACACTTAGCTTCCTGGCTAAATGTTCTCGCTTCCTGGACCCTGCGCCGGCTACATGGGTCTTCCCCAAGGGTCGCGCGGAGGACAGAAGCGCAGGTCATCTTAGCACAAGTACCAAAGGTACAAGTGGCAGACCAGTGGACCAATGAGCGTTCGACAGGCTTTATTCAATCGTGCTCCACGATTAACAATCGTACAAGAGACAGGAGAGTACACAAGGACGTATATGTGGCACCAATCAGCGTGCGCCGACATCTACTTCATGATCTCCACTCAGCCGCTGATGACAGAAAGACAACAAGGACAACGATCAGGACACGTGGATCCATTCAGCGTGCACCAGCTCCGTCCTCACCCAGAAGCACTAACGATTACAAGACCCAGCCGTGGATCCCGAACTGTATAACATAGTAACCGATCTAATGATTCATGGTCCATTGGGGCTGATTCATTTTGGGTAAGCATTGATTTCTTTGTGAAAATGTTATTAGATGGTGGACTGATGTAAGGATATAATGGTCAACGTATTGTAATATGGTGTAATGTTTGATGATTTTATCTATGTTATTAGCACCTTGCTAAGAGTGTGGTGTGGTTAATAAAATTGACCATCGTTTAAAAAAATATTATATGATCGTGTCCATTTTTTTGTGTTCTAAGGCAGAAGGTTGTGCCGATCAATCAAAACAAGTAGACCATTTCAACACTTACCGGGGGTCCCCGTGCAACATGCGGGCTGGTAACCCCTAGTTAAAGTAAAAATAGAACAAATAAATATGTAGTACTATTCACAAATGGTTATGCAGGACAATTCTTGAGACTATTGTAAATTTCCTTTTTAGTTTTTCTTATATTTTTTGGATTACATAAGACAATTTTTTAATGAAACCCTTTTCTTATCATAGACTATAACATGAGTAAATATATTTTAACGAACCGAATGGTTGCCGATTGTATTCTCGATGTGAACACGTATGAGTCTTGCATCTTAAAAGCAAAGTGTAAAATATTAATATTCCTACTTCACATGATGTTTGGATGTCACGAACGACTCAACTTTTCTCACTTTATAAAACGAATACAAAAACTGATGGGTTTTTTTTAAAGAAAGTTGAAAAATGATTATAAAAGACAACACATGTTGAAAGGTAGCATATAAAAGAAAAGCCTTGTGATGGCATAGTTCAATGGCCCATGTACACATTATCATTATTTGACATTTATAAAGTAGTGGTTTTTAACTAAAAATGTAATAAAACAACTTAATTAATAGCGTCGTATTATTGAGACACATTGGAAAATTAAATCGACACCTTCAATATGCATCGTATAGACCTATACGATGCTATTAAGTGAAATTCAAACTTCAAGGTCAGTTAAAGGCTGACACTGTCCCGATCATACGGAGTAATACGCATCGTATAGGCCTATACGATCCGTATTATAGTACGAGATTGCTTTCTATCACTCAAAAGTCACAGAAAGTTACATAAATTGAATGACGTCAGCCCTATACGGGTCGTATAGGCCTATACGACCCGTATTGAATTGTGAAATTGTATTCTGCTTCTCCTATTTAAGCGATGAAGGAAGACGAAACACGAGCACGTTTATTCCGAAAAGCAGTGTGGTATAACATTTTTTTAACTCGTTCTGTTTTTTTTTTTATGAAATACTTAGCACATCGTTTGTTTTAGGAGGGATCTGTTGTCCTTGATTTTTACTATGGGAGAGAAAATAATGATCACGCAGAGGAGATCGTGTCTGGCTTTCATTCCCAGCATAATGAATCGTTGTTGCCAGACTTCAATGAGGTAAATATTTATTTACTTTTTTCTATTCGGCGTTAAACTTACCATTACCTTTTACCCGTTGTTTTTTTTTAGTTTATTGTGTCCCGCCAACCGTTGTTGCCAGATCTGACCGAGGTAAAAATATATTTACTTATTATTATGAAGGCTTTTATATATGCCATTATGATTTAACCGTTTTTTAGTTAGTCGTGCCAAGCTATGATCATGGTTATGGGTCTCCGTATTATGAAGCCCGTTACGGTTCCTCGTACGGACAAGAAGAATATGACAATAACTTTTTCGTTAGTGGTGCCTCGGGCGTACAACAAGACGTTGGTGAGCCTTCTTACGCGCAAGGGTCATTGGGTGACGATCAACCCACTTATCCTGAAGTTTCGTACAAAACTGATAAGGTACGAATAATATATATTTTTATTAAATGTTATTTTTTTCTGTTAAAAAATTATTATAAAATTGTTAATAAAAAATACATTAAAAATTGTTATATTTTTTCAATATATTAAAAAATCAATTAAAAATGTTATATTTTTATAAAATTAATCAAAATTTTATATTTTTTAAATATAATAAAGATACATTAAAATTTGTTATACTTTTTTATATTATTTGTTATATTTTAGATTGATATGGATGACGTTGTAATATATTTTTTTAAATGAATTATAAATGTTATATATTTTTTTGTTAAAAAATTATTTTTTGTTAAATGTTATATTTTTCTGTTAAAAAATTATTATAACATTTTTAATAAAAAAATACATTCAAAATTGTTATATTTTTTATATATAATAAAAAAATGTTATATTTTTGTAAAATTAATTAAAATTGTTATATTTTTTTAAATATTATAAAAAATACATTAAAAATTGTTATATTTTTTAAAATATTTGTTATATTATTAGATTGATATGGATGATGTTATTATATATTCTTTAAAAAGAATTATAAATGTTATATTTTTTTGGTTAAAAAGTTATTTTTTTGTTAAATGATATATTTTTTCTATTAAAAAATTATTATAAAATTGTTAATAAAAATACATTCAAAATTGTTATATTTTTTAATTAGAATAAAAAATTAAAATTAATTAAAATTGTTATATTTTTTTAAAATTATTTGTTATATTTTTAGATTGATATGTATGACGTTGTTATATATTTTTTTTAAATGAATTATAAATATTATATTTTTTGTTAAAAAATTATTATAAATGTTATATATATTTTTCACTTAGGATTTTATATCCCGTGATGAGTTGGAAGGTTGGGTAAAAGAAGGGGTTTAGCCAACGGATACGTTATTGTTACCAGACGGTCCAAGGATAACTAGATATGGCTCTAATGTTGTTGTACTGGCGAGCAAGAGAGTAAGGCCACGGTTAGGAAAACAAGCAGCAAAAAAAGTGTGTGCCCTATTATGGTGATAGGTTGTCTCGACCAAAGTCGTCGAGCTTAGCGGATAGATTATCTGCACAAAAATTTTAACGAGACCCACAACCATGGCCCTGCTGAACATCTGGAGGGTTACGCGTATGCCAGGAGACTTACTACTAATGAGTTTAGACTGGTGCAAGAGCTGACAGTTCAAGACATACAACCCCATACAATCTGGAACACCGTAATCGAACAGAACCATGAAAACAAATGTGTTCCGAAAGACATACACAACGCTCGCCAAAAGATCAAGGCCACAAAGTTCGAGAAAAAAATGACTCCCATGTATAGACTGGAACAAATCCTCCAGGAAAAAAAGATGACCTATTACATACAGGCGGAACATTCCACTAAAGTCGTTCAGAATATATTTTTCTGTCACAACAAGTCCTTTGAAATGTGGAGGGCATTCCCGCATGTGCTTATGGTCGATGCAACCTACAAAACTAACATGTACAATTTTCCACTTTTCACAAGTTGTGGGTATGACGTCGACAAACCAAACCTTCTGTGTTGCGCATGCATTTCTTTCGAACGAGCAGGAGGTAACGTACGTCTGGGTCATGGAGAGGATCAGGTCTATGCTTCACGAGTGCATGGAGCCACATGTAATTCTTATTGACAGGGACCAAGCACTGATAAACGCGTGTAGAAAAATATTCCCTGCCGCACACAAATATATCTGCAGGTTCCACATCTTACAAAATATTGTGAAGCACTGCAAGAATTCGTTTACTCAACCATGTCACACCCCCAAAATACTACGTGCGGAAATACTCCGCTAGGCGTGTGACATACCAGGATCTAGCCACTAATCACATTGAACTCATAATCAAGATTTCGAATAAAAGCTTTCATTCATTAATATAAAGTGTTACAAAGCATATTTCATAACTCGTTGTGTTCAGTGTAAGCATAATATAAAGTTTAACCAAAACCCAAGTGTATGTAATCAACCAGTCTCATTTCAAGTTTCCATGTATCTCGACCCATGACCACTCCAGCATCCCAGACAGCAAGTTCCACATCCGCACATATCACATAACATGCGAGAATGCACACACGTGTATCAGACAACGCTAGTGAGTTCATAGTTTTATGAAAACGTTAGTTACCAAGTGTTTAATTCAGTTCATTGATTACAATGTTGATAATAACTCGAGTTCCGTACAAGATGGCTTCCAGATTGTTTTGCCCGTCCCCAATGCCCCCTATCTAAGCATTGGTCATGCTTTAAGGTCATTAGTTCACGCCCGTCCTCTCAGGTACGGTGTGAGGTTGCCAAGCCTAATAGCGCTATCAACTAATACCCCGTTACCTCTCAGGTAACTATTCGGTATAAGATGGGACTTAAAATGATAGGAAATGAGTGTATTATCTAACATTCCATTTTTACCCACAAGACGTATTCCTCTCAGGAATACCCATTTGGTTTACCCAAAAACCTATCCCTCTCAGGGATACCCAATGACTGTCCCACCCACCAGGACGCATGCTCAAGAGGAATGATCTCACCTTAGATTGCTCGGTTTGACTAATTACTTGTTTTCAGTTGGTCAACCAAATCCTAATAGGGTTACCAGTGATAGTCAGTTTCACATTTACGTAAATCACACATCCTACGTGCACATTCTACAAGTAGTAACAAGTATAGTTCGTATTATCACACAAGTCGTAACAAGTATTCAATCCAATGCATATTCACATTGCAAGTTCATACCATAAGTGTTTGTTTCAGTTTAACCCTTAACAATTAACTTGTCGTTCACAAGAGAGTGTAGCCCAAACAATTTAACATGTAACTCAAGTACTACTCATTCGTATTACTCGGCCCAAATACACCAAGCCCAATCAGAAGGTGTGATTCGTTTTTACCCGTGGCCCACTATTATCGTGCGGCCCAACTCGGACATACGGCCCAAGCAATGCCAGCCCCTCCCCCTAGGACTTGTGTGTTATGGGCTTATGCTTTGTGCGACTAGTGCTGGACTCGCTGCCCAGATGAGTCCTAGACCCACCCGAGTGTGCGGCCTGGCTAAATGTGGCAGCCCAACTCGTGAGAGAGAGGCCCAAACCATGATCAGTTGGGTTCTGTTTGTGCAGGGCCCTATACTTGTGTGATCCATCTACGTGTTCGGCCCAGGTTTATTGTGCGATTAACATGGTGCACCTCTAATCGTTTATCTTACAGTTTTAGTTCATACAACACCCTAGTGTGCGATTCGGCAAGGTGTGGTTTGTTATTCAAGCCGTAAACAAACACATGTTTCACAATCAATACATCCAAGTCAATCAGTAACCAAACCAATTCCTATGACCCTCAATCATAACCAATTCTTGATCAAAGATTAATACATATCTATTAACATCTAATTTAATGCCCCTAATAAATCACATATCATAATCACCAATAATTGTTCGTCAACGGCAAGCCCCTAAACCATGAACTAAGCGATAATAACAATCACCAAATCCATCATCGTTTAACATCATGCACACTAAAAGATCACAACAATTCACCAATTATCATGCAGTTTAATAATACTTTGAACATAAGCAAGGATAGCCAATCAAGATTAAATTCATTATAATATAATTATACTAACCGACAATGGATGTTGCTAAGCACTAGAGACTAGCTTCAAGGGGAGCACAAACTTCAAAGAGTGTAGGCTGCTGTCGAAGGGAAAGGTAGAGAGTATTAGGGTTTTTCTTTGTTAGAAAATAAAATTGAGAGAGATGCATGAGGATCACGCATAATCTACACGAGTGGGCCGATCCCATACGAAATTTCGTTACAGTTTTGGGCTTCAAAGAACTGGGCCGAGACCCATTTAACTAGATGTGTGGTCCTTTAAGCGGTGTGCGACTCGGTAAGATGTGCGACAAGATTTATGGGATCCTTAATTAACATATGATAACTTACATAGCATGAATAAATAACACCCTAAAAGATCAGTCTACGATTAGCGTCACAGACACTCGATTATAACGTGTGATGAGACATGAAGTGTAAAAAATGCGAGCTAGAGATCAAGGAAATCAAGTATCGTTAACCTTGAAGGTTCGGGTTGTCACATCATCCCCAACTTTAAAGAAATTTTGTCCCGAAATTTGATAAGCAATACAGAGGAGTGAAGCGATAGATCAGGATGACTGTGGATTTCCTTGGGTGCCACATCATCCCCAACTTGAATGGGAATTTCGTCCCGAAATTCTCCAATGATATCAGCAGTTGATACAACCGTTTGGGCAACTGAGGATACTAGTGCTTACTCCGATCATTGCGTTCCCACGGGAACTCCTGTCCACGTCTTGAGTTCCAACGAACTTTCACGATTGAATTTCGACTAAGATAACGAATCCTGGACTTCCTGGCCCATGCCTTCGATAGATTCCTCGACAACTGCAACTTGTCGTTAACCTTGGATTCTAGTAAAGGTATCACTAGTTTTCCGTCGGACAATCAGTTCTTTAAATTCGAGGTATAAATGTCATCACAAACGTACCCAATTCGTCAGGTAACTCGAGTTTGTGAGCTATGTTACCGATTTGTTCCAGAAATCTGAATATCCCAACATATCGTAAACTAAGCTTGCCACGTTTTCCATAGCGTACCACACCCTCCCAGGGTGAGACCTTCGATTATGACACCTTCGCCTATAGTGAACTCCCAGCGTTTCCTAAGCTTATCAGCTTTCCTGGCGGTCACGCGTTGCCGCCATACGATTCCCGATCTACAAATTTTCTCAGAGGTTTCAAGTACAAGTCCTGGACCTGTGATTAGGTTGTCGCCCGCCTCAGTCCAACAAGGAGATCAGCATTATCGTCCATGCAACGCCCCAAACAGAATGGTAACTGCTGTAGTAGAACTCAGCCAAAAGGTATGTGTCCTTCTAATCTTTACTAAGTCAGTCACACACGTGCTCGCAGCATGTCTTCGAGCGTCAGGGGGTTCGTTTACTCTGACCATTTGTCCAATGGTGATAAGCAATGCTCATGTCCAGACATGAGTCGAGGGTGTTGTATTTTGTCTGCCATGAATCAGGTATAGGTAAAAATCATAGGTATCAGGAGTTGGCAACCCATGCCTAAAAGCCGCCTCTCTCAGAGGAACATTCACAGCTTGTGAAGACTTGTCAGTTTCCTTGATTGCAAGAAAGTGTGCTGGTTACGTGAGACAATCAACGATCACCCAGGTGATATTGTTATCGTTTCGAGTTGTAAGTAGACTAGCGACAACATCCAAGGCAGTCTGTTCTCATTTCCATATGGGTATTGCTGGTTGCTGATACTCCACCTTGACTTTCCCACAAATCAAACATCATTCTCATACATTGCTAGGTGGGCCCTCGTGCCCGATCACCAGTACAAGATTTATAGATCCTAATATCTCTCATCCAAACCCTGACGACTAGAATATCGAGGCCGGTGTGCTTTGCTCAACACAAGCTCCCTACAGTTTTCGTATAATGAGATCCACATTCGTTCCATGAGGTAGCGAATATCGTCCAACTTGCCAAAAGTTTCTCCTCCATGCCCCGCATGGACCCAACTTGCAAATTCTCTTCCTTTAGTGCTTCGGTTTGAACAGGGCTAATCGGATCGGGTAGACTAGTATCGATGGTGAGCTGCATGCTCATACGTATTTAGGTTCCATAGTCGAAATTATTCAAAGGTTCCATCCAGCGATGCCATCACATGTTTAGATCTTTCGAAACAAGGGTACACGGGAGGCTCTTGTGATCGGTCTAAGTAGTGCATTTGGTATCGTCCAAGTAATGCCTCCAACTTAAATCCAAAGACCATGGCTTCCACCGCAGGTCGTGACTCGTGCAGTTCTCCTTGTAAATCCACCACGTAAGCCATCACCTTCTCGTGTCGCATCGATGTGTAACTGGGACTCTGATTCGAACCATCATGGTATACCACTAGATCACCCGTACCCTCGGATAAAGATGATGCTTAATGCATTGTAGTGTTGGGTTCCCAAAAGCTGAAAAGTCGTTATCCTATTTTGTCTCCCAAGAACACACAGCACCCCGCTGTGCCAAAGAGGTTAACGTTGCGCAATTCTCGAAAATCCTATGATAAATCTTCGATAGTATCTAGCTAGACCAAAAAATTATTGTATTCCCGATGGACTCTTTGGTGCTGATCAATATCTAATAAAATGGATCTTTAGCGAGATATGCATGTATCCCCACTTCGTTGACTACGTGACCAAGAAAGTGTACCTCCCACATCCTGAAGTCACACTTAGGTAGACTTCTTGTGGAGTTGCTCCTCCCCTAGGAGCTCTAGGAAGAAATACAGGTGCCGTTCATGGTGTTCCTTTCTCCTGGTAGTGATTCTAAACATCATAGATAAACGCGGTCGACGAATCTGGCGAAATGAGGTTGACACATACTGCTCATGCGATCCCTGAGGTTGCTGGTGTGTTGGATATCTTAAATAACTTGAACAGAAAATCGTAGTGGTCGTTCCGTGCCTGTAACGCCGTGTTAGGAATCATCCTCCCCTTAGTATTCCATCAGATAACAGTCCGACCATGAGTCAGTTTCCGGATAGAAGCTTGATTATTGCAACGGGTCAAGCAGGTTGTCGATGCGAGATAGAGGGTGACGGTATATGATAGCCACCTGGTGGTAGTCTGTACACGTACGAAAGGACTCGTCCTTCGTTTCCACAATAGAGCGAGGTTCCCCAAAACGAGAAGCTAGATCGATAAAACTCCCATCCCGTAGTTCCTGAAGTTGATTGTACAGTTCTTGCAACCCTCCAGGCGCAAAATGATAAGAGGTGCCAGAAATCAGGACTGCTTCTGGCGTGATACTCATCTGATATTCCTCCTGACAACGTAGGGGGGGGGGGAAAGAAACCTGGAAGTTGTAATCAATGATAGGGTAGCAGGGTAGGTAAAATGTAACACCCCGAAATCGGGATTGGTAATTAAACCGTGTTAATAATAATGAATGGGTAAAAATACCATTAGTAGTAAAAGTAAACACGATGAATATTAGGAATTTAATAGATAAACCTAAT
>JARYGA010040408.1:0-28587 GCA_030545235.1 Helianthus tuberosus
CCCAAGCCTCGTTACACATATCAATTGTATACGAATCCAACCGCAAAGGTGAACCAATTTTAGATGCCAGCATGCTTAATCCATCATCAGTATACGCCACTATAGGAATCTCATGCAAATTAACCCAAACCACAACCTTTTTAATATCTTCTTTTTTAAGAGTACTTGTAGGGGACCAAGTGTTGAGAAAAAGTGGTTTGTTCCGAATCAGCCACGGACCCCCTTCAAGCACGTTATTCATACCCTTTCTGTCTTCAAACTTGAAGAAGAAAAACCCATTCGAGTTCATCATAGTTTTCTGAAGACCATGTTTCTTCCAATTTGTTCTCACAAAATATTCAACAACCGGATAAGCAATTCTATCCCCCAGGAAGTAACCATAAAGAGTATTCACTAACCTGTTGTTAACCTGACGAACATAATCGATTGGTAGGACAACATCCACTCCATCCAAGGAGACATCCGACTTTAAAAATCGAAAATTAATATTAGGGACATGATCAGCCGACTCATTAGCATTCATTGCTGAGTTGTCAACATTCTGATTTTGATTTTGAGTTGTCGAACCAAAATCCTCCTTAACACCTCCCTGATCAGCTTGTTTGTTTGACACAACATTAGCGTACGATTGATGTTGAGAGTTAACTCGGGAGCTAGGACTAACATCATTCAATGGAAGTACAAAAGCTACTTTACGTTTATCAAAAACCTTAGCATATTGCTGATTAGGAGAATCCGAACGACCATAAGCGTGTTCAACATCATTCAATGGTAGCATAAAGGTTACCTTCTTATTCAGTTCAGAAACCCTCGCCGCCATGAGGGATGTTTGTCTTGGCTCAAATAGTTTCCCGTCGATATTCTTGATTTTCCTTGAAAGAACATCTGAGTTATCTGCATTCTGACCATCCATAACAACAACCAACAATGCCGACACCCTAGATGAAACACCCAAACCAATCAGAAAAACAAAGAAGAAATAGCGCCGATGAATTGCCGAAACCCTAAACTGAATATGGATAGCCGCTGAATGTGGTTTGCCGAACCCTAAGTAGCAGCCGCACACTCCTTCGACAATCCGAAATCAAAGAAAACCGAAACCCTAAATACAAAATCCTAATCTGATTTCAAATGATTATCTTCTAAGGATCGAATGGATAATCCTAAGATGATAACCAAGCTCAATCGAAAGTAGGAAGAGCAAGAATCAGATAGGGTTTCACGAGAATACCCAGGCCGCCAAACTCGCCCAGAGAGACTTCATCCCAACGCTGTTTGAGCAATTCATGCTTATGGTCCAAGCTAGGAAGCAACATCCCAACACTGTTTGACTTTCATGCTTAAAAAGCATAAACAAGCATGAAAGAAGCTTACAAAAGGTCCAAGCTAGGAAGAATTGAACTAAAACACTCAGGTATGAAGCCTTAGCTTCAACTTAGAGCAGATTTAGATCAATGTGCAAGGAATGAAGGTTGAACTTGATGGGTGTTTATAGGAATTCATGACCCATTAAGATCTATACAAGTGTTTTTGAGCAATTCAAAGCTTAATCTAAGCCATACACTTGTGGCACATTGTTTCTAATACAATGGGAGTACAAAAATAAGCAAATGGTATGTAAAACCATGTTAGAAATCACAAAAATCAGCTGCTGTGGCCAGATACAATGTTTATGGTCTGATGCTCTGTCACGCCCCGCGTAGCCTGATGCTCAGGTCTTCGCGCCCCGCGACCAACTATCAGCAGTTGTAAAAAATAGTCCCTTCAAACTATAAACTTGGTTTTTGATGCTTTTAAGCCCCGTTAACCCCATTTCAAGGCTCCACGATGAATTTAAAGAATAGGGAACATAAAATATGCTTGAAAATATCTCAGATGTCGGTTCTTTTGGTCGTACGGTCACTTTATTTGGTTAATTACGACGAAAACTCGAACGGACGCGAAAACGTTCCAAATTGCGCGACGAATAGTATTTTTGCATTCCAATCACTAAAATAAAATATTTTAATGATTACAAAAATTTTTGGATGTCCGGATATGTTCAGAACGTAAGATATGCGCGTAAATGCAAACTTATGCACTTTTTGACGCTTTTAGTCCCTATTGATCAAATAAGCACTTTTTTCGCACACCGAACCCCTCAAAGCCTATTTCTAAGCTATGCAAAGGATATTTAAAGTATGTTTAGATTACGATCATGTTCCGGAATGTTTGTTGCCATACAAATCGGCATACTTTCGCAGTTTGTTGCAAATAGTCCCTGCGATCGAATAAACTTGTTTTCGACACACCAAACCCTCCAAATCTTATTTCTAGGTTATGTTTAGGTTATTTAAGGTATGTTAAGCCTATGTCACTGTTCCGGAGTGTTTTTCGTGTTAAACTGATTACGTCTACGCATCAGTTTGCGTATAACTTTCCAGAAGGGATTTAAAGCTTGAAATTGAACTAGAATCAAATCATAAAATCGTCAAACACAAATACACAAATATTAACACCAAAACACATCGTTTTATTGATAATTGATATTGTTTTACATCGTACATCGTTTACAGATCACAAATGTCACAGTCTCCCCTACTTTAGGAAATTTCGTTTCCAAATTTTAACTAGGGGAAACTTGTGAAAACAAGTGTGGATATTTCGCTTTCATTTGGTCCTCATGTTCCCAAGTAAACTCTGGGCCACTTTTGGACTCCCAACGAACTTTGGCTAATCGTATTCGCTTGTTCTTCAGTCGCTTGATTTCACGGTCCATTATCTCCACATGTTTCTCGACAAAGTGCATCGTATCATCAACTTAAATTTCGTCTAGTGGAATATGAAGATCAGTATCGGCTAAACATTTTCGTAAATTGGACACGTGGAATGTTGGGTGAATATTCCCAAGTTCTGGAGGTAGCTCTAGTCGATAGGCAACCTTTCCGATCCTTTCAACAATCTTAAATGGTCCAACGTATCGTGGTGCAAGTTTTCCTTTCTTTCCAAATCTCACCACTCCCTTCCAAGGAGATACCTTGAGTAGGACATGGTCTCCGACTTGAAATTCCAAGGGCTTGCGTCGCATATCCGCGTAACTCTTTTGACGGCTTCTAGCTGTCAGAAGATTATCGTGAATTTTCTTGATTTTGTCCGTCGTTTCCAGAATGAGCTCAAGTTCAGTAAGCCGAGCTTCACCGATCTCATTCCAACAGACAGGTGAACGACATTTTTGACCGTATAAAGCTTCGAACGGTGCCATATTAATGCTAGCATGATAACTGTTATTGTAAGATAATTCGATCAACGGTAGATGAGAATCCCAATTACCACCAAAGTCTATCACACATGCTCTAAGCATATCCTCCAAAGTCTGTATCGTCCTCTCGGATTTTCCATCTGTTTGGGGATGATAAGCAGTGCTTAGATTTAGTTGGGTTCCCATAGCAGATTGCATGGTCTTCCAAAAGTGAGATGAAAATCGAGCATCACGATCAGATATAATATCCAAAGGAACACCATGACGAGATACAATCTCATCAACATAAATCTTGGCAAGTTTATCAGCAGATAGATCCTGGCGAATTGGTATAAAATGAGCTGACTTCGTTAATCGATCAATGACTACCCAAATAACATTGTGACCTCTAGATGTACGCGGTAACTTTGTGATGAGATCCATCGCAATGTTCTCCCACTTCCATACCGGTATCTCTGGTGGTACAAGCAAACTAGATGGTCCGTTCAGCCTTGACTTTAAGACAAGTTAGGCATTTTGATACATACAAGGCCACATCCTTTTTCATACCAGGCCACCAGTATTGAGTACGAAGATCCTTGTACATTTTGTCAGCACCTGGATGAATAGAATATCGAGACTTGTGACATTCATCCATCACTAAAGTGCGAAGATCGTCTTGTTTTGGAATCCACAAACGATTCTTGAAATAGAGTAACCCATCGTCTTTCGTTTCAAGTTTAAGCTCAAGTTGAAGTGGTAGCTCATATTTCAATAAGCCTTGGGTTACACATGTTCGTTGTGCTTGAAGGACACGTGATTGGATATCGGATAAAGTGCGAACAGAATGAAGCTTAGCTCGTTCCTTTCGACTTAGCACATCGGCTACGACATTCGCCTTACTAGGATGGTAGCGAATTTCGCAATCGTAATCGTTCAATAGCTCAACCCAGCGTCGTTGTCTCATGTTCAGCTCCTTCTGATTAAGAATGTGCTGGAGACTTTTGTGGTCTGTGAAAATCACACATTTCGTGCCATAAAGATAGTGCCTCCAGATTTTGAGTGCAAAAACCACAGCGCCCAACTCAAGATCATGAGTGGTGTAGTTCTTCTTGTGGATTTTCAATTGTCTCGACGCGTAAGCTATGACTTTACCCCGTTGTATAAGAACACAACCAAGGCCTAGGTTCGACGTGTCACAATAAACAACAAAATCATCGTTTCCATCGGGCAAAGATAGAACAGGAGCATCACAGAGTTTTCGTTTCAAAGTTTGGAAAGCTTCCTCTTGTTTGGGTCCCCACTCAAAAGGCTTATTCTTCTGAGTCAAAGCAGTGAGAGGAACCACGATCTTCGAGACGTTCGAAATGAATCGACGATAGTAACCAGCAAGACCAAGAAAAGAACAAACTTCTGTAAGTGTCGTAAGTGTATTCCAATCCTTAAAAGCAGCTATTTTGGAAGGATACACATGAATACCCTGCTTGTTAACAATATGACCCAACAATTTAACTTCCTTAAGCCAGAATTCACACTTGGAGAATTTAGCAAAAAGTTGTTCCTTCTTTAGGAGTTCCATCGTCAGACAAAGGTGTTGTTCGTGATCGGCTCGAGACTTCGAATAAATAAGAATGTCGTCAATGAATACAATGATGAACTTGTCTAAATAAGGCTTACAAACCCTAGTCATTAAGTCCATGAAAATAGCTAGGGCATTTGTCAAACCAAAAGGCATGACAGTGAACTCGTAGTGACCATATCTCGTGCAGAAATGTGACATCTGTGCTTGTGTAATCATTGTACAACTCTGAACAATTCAAATATCAATAAAACAATGTGATTTAATCCCAATATTTGTTTATTTATGTTTGACATTTTGCACGTTTTGATTTTTGATTGATTTTAAACTCTATATCGTTTTCTTGAAAGTTATACGCAAACTGATGCGTAAACGTAATCAGTTTAACGCGACAAACACTTCAGAACAGAAACATAATGTTAACATACCTTAAATAACCCTTACATAACTTAGAAATAAGTTTTAAAGGGTTTGGTATGGCAAAAACAAGTTTATTCGCTTACAGGGACTATTTGCGTCAAACTGCAAAAGTCTGCCGTTTCTTATGGCAACGTACATTCCGGAACATGATCATAAGCTAAACATACCATAAATAACCTTAACATATCTTAGAAATAAGCTTTGAGTGGTTTGGTATGCGAAAATGCGCTTATTTGATCACAGGGACTAAAAGCATCAAAAACGGCGTAAGTTTACATTTACGCGCATATCTTACGTTCTGACCACATCCAGACATCCAAAAATTTTTTGTAGTCACTAAAATATTTTATTTTAGTGATGGGAATGCAAAAATACCATTCGTCGCTTAATTTGGATCGTTTTCGCGTCCGTTCGAGTTTCGTCGTAATTAATCGAATAACGCGACCGTACGACCAAACGAACCGACATCCGTGATATTTCCGAGCATATTTCAGGTCCCCTTTACTTTGACAACCTTGTTGAGCCTTTAAAATGGCTTAACGAAAGTTAAATACGTCAAAAATGCAAGTTAGTGTGTGTAGGGACTGTTTCTGCCATTTTTGAAAATTCTGAACCTACAGCTAGGCTGTAGCATCGTGCCACAGCAAAGGAGTGTTACTGTCGTGGCACGCGACGACCCTATATCGACAGAAACTCCATTTTTTGAGCTGCAGATTGATTCTTGAGGGCCTTTTATGCAAATTTCTTTGTGTGGACACCAAGTTAACACCTTTGCAAGGCTTTGAACCACAACCAACCACTTGTAGGGTCAAGATCTTTGCTTGGGCATCACACATACACTTGTTATGATCCTACAATCATTCCACAACTATAAATACCCCCCTCCTTCACCTCCTTCTTTGCTCGTTCATCTTTTCTTCATCTTTGAAATCTAAGTGGATGATTTCCATCATTGGGAGCCACCTACCTGAGTTTTTCTAGTCTAATCTTTCAGCCATAGAGCCTTGTAAGTGTTCTTTCATGGCTTAGTCTTTATTTTTAGCCATTTAGAGCTGAAAGTCAAAAGTTTGACTAACAGTTTGACTTTTGGTTTTGACCATCAATTGGTCAAATCAAAGTTCAATTGAACTTTGCAATGTGATTGTAATCACGATGGTTATAATCCTTAGCAATTATACCTACTGATTACCACGTTGACTAGGCGTAGTGATGAGTTAAAGTTTCGGTCAAAATGCGTATTTATGCGCATTTTGCGACAGAACTATTTCGGGTATCAAAACCCTTTGTTTTGATACCAAATCAGTTTTCTAACTTAGTTAAACATGTTTTGACATGTTTAACTCGTCACTACTAGTTTAGTGCTTGTTTAGGGTCGTAAGTTAAGCTGACTAGACAACCCCTTAGACTTTCAAACCCGACCCGTTTGGTCGATCATTAGGATCCGACCAAACTTATTTAGTGATCATAGTTGCATAGGGAATAACCTACTGAGGTTATACCTTATGATCACTTAGGTTGGTTAGTTATTCATTAAGTAGTTTATATGCCCATTGAAAATGACCAAAATGCCCTTTTTGAACATAAATTCGTATTTAGCATATGTAATCAAGTTTTTGACATCTAAACTGATTTAGTAACATATTTAAATATAATTGGGCATGTAAGACTTAACTTAGGACATAGTTAACCATCCGACAATAGTTTTACGCAAACGACACGTTAAAGTAGCTTAAACTACCTTAACGGGTCGAAACGGGTCAAAAGCACTTAGGATAACTTTCTAATCAGAATGTTAAGTCTATTAAATCATGCCATATGAGTTCGAATACTCATTTGATTTATAGAACTTCATTCCATCCTATCTCCCGATTTAGGGTCTGATTATTAACGTAGTTACATATATCAGGTGTCGTTTGATTCCGTGATCCTTGAAGCTTTATTTGGTCTTTATTCCAAGACTAATAAGCAATCCCAATTGAGTACATAGTCCCCTCTTTTACCGCTTTCAAATACTTTGGGGTGATACACATGTGCATACTTGTTACTTTCATGCTTTCATTGCTTTTTATGACATAAACATGCTATGTTCACTTAGTACACATATAGTACATGATTTCAATTATGTTTTGCTATGTATGTTGACTGAGCATGCTAGCACATTGATTTCATAAGACACTTTTGTCGCATATGTTTACTCAGTATATGGACACATTGATTTACATCACATTTCTGCTATGTATGTTTACTGAGCATGCTAGCACATCGATTTCATGGACACTTAGCATACTTAGTACATGGTTTTCACATGACATGCTTGCATTGGTTATAACATTTGGTATGTTTAACGGGACAATAATACATTCATTAACACTGATCACGCCGCTCGGTAGTATGTAACGGTACCATAGGACTTGACAAATCCCGTTCCCGACTTCCTAGGTTTGTTTGGAAGTAGGGAATGACAGAATCCGATATACATAATTGATAAACCTTTGATTCGTTTAAGGGTTTATCCGACAGTCGCAAGGCTTGAATGTATGCGTTAAACATTACTGCATAAATGTTTGTATCCATAAAGCATTATTTTCTACAAAACACAACTTATGATTTAAACTTAGGTTTATTCAAAGACATTGTTTTGTACATTTTACATATGGGGTTGAGTAAATACTTTTTATTCACCATACATGACATTTGGTTACATATGGACATTATACATATGGTTTGAGTAGATACTTTTTACTCGCCACACATAACATTTGATTATACAAGACATGGTTTACATTTGACATTTGGACATTGTTTACACATAAACATTTTGACATTGGTTTAAACAAGACATTTTTGGTGGTTATTGATAAGTGATTTAAATAACGAGGCGTGTGTAATATCATAAAAGCATGGTGGATACGCCGCTGGTACTACCTATATATAAGTGCTTTTATGATATTACATATCGTAGCGTTATCTAAACCACTTCGACAAAGACATGATACATTTTACACAGATAACACATTTTTACAAGACATTGATTTACAAACGACACGTTTTACACAAATTCATTTCTACTTGGTTAATTTTTTTTATTTTTTTTAGTTAACCATGCATTATTCTTTGAGTTAATTACATAGTTAGTCCTTGTGGTTTGCACAAAGTAACATACTTAGGTACTAATAGTTTAAAATCACATCCTAGGGTATTAACTTTTCATTTTGTAACGTTTGGAGGTATTAACGTTATTTGTAGGTTTAAAATCACATTCTATTAGTACCTAAATATGTTATTTTGTGCAAACCACAGGGACTATCTATGTTAATACCCTAGAAGTTAATACCTCCAAACGTTACAAAATGAAAAGTTAATACCCTAGAAGGTGATTTTAAACTATTAGTACCTAAGTATGTTATTTTGTGCAAACCACAGGGACTAACTATGTAATTAACTCTTATTCTTTTATATCATCTGATTTTCATATCGATTTTCATATGTTTTTATAAAAGAAAACAGTTTTACAAGGTTCATGACTACTTTTGTTAAACATTTCTTTTAAACTACAAGTCATGAATCCTTTATCATCAAAAACCTATGTATCTCACAGGCATTTTTATGCTGACGTACCTATTTTTACATGTGTTTCAGGAGCTAATGCTTGATGTTGATTGTGCTACACTTAGGCGGACTTGGGCCTTAGTGACTTAAAAGACAGTTAAATTATGTTATGTTTTCGTAATGCAAAGACAATGTAAACACTTTACTTAATAATACAAAACTTTAAATGCCATGGTTATGAAACAATAATTCTGTCGCTGCACTCCCCGACGTTTCCGCCGCGGTTTGTTGCTTTACGCGGTCGGGGTGTGACAGAAGAGTTGGTATCAGAGCCCATGGTTATAGGGAATTAGGTTATTAGTAATGCTTTGACCTAGACTATAACCTTTCTAGGACCCTAACACAAGTTATCTTGTGTTTAGATCTTAAAACAATACACGTCACCTATCCTTAGGTGATTACCAAAACATGAACACAAAATTCCAAAACGATTTTGAAATCAATCTTCTATTCTTAGATGATTTCTTTTTGGCCTTGTGCCATCCGAATTTTCAAAATCTCGTCAAAGTTTGGGTCTAAATAATGTGAACACGTGCAATCTGGAAGGGTGGGTGCCTGTACCCTGAGTTTTCTGTCTAAGGCTAGAGTGTTCATATAAATCCGCAGTATCGGACCAATCACTCTTACCTGGGATCTCTTGGGGTGAGTATCCACTTATAGGCTAAATCATGTCTTCGCGATACATTATTATGATCCATTTACTTTGATTTGTCACCGTGTGTCGTCTGTTTGTTATGAGGTAACGAACAAATGACCACCATCCTTACATTTTGTCGATATTTATAACATCTCATTTTTCATCACATCATCTCACTCGTTTTCTCTCATGTTTCCTCTTTTAGAATGCCTCCTAGATGAAACGTTCAACAACCCGATGCCGAACTGGCAACTATTATCGCACAGCAGTTGGCTGCTATGCTACCAAATCTCATTACTCAAATTAACCAAGCCAACACTAACAATAATGCACATGCTCCGTGCAATTTCAAAAGTTTTAACTCGGCTAAACCGCTCAAGTTTAGTGGTTCTGAAGGAGCAATTGGGCTCCTATAGTGGTTTGAGAGTCTTGAGAGCACCTTTCGCCATGTTCAGTGTCCTAATAACCGTAAGGTCGAGTTTACTTCTAGCGTGTTCCAAAAGAGGGCTCTCACATGGTGGAATGGGTTAATGAGAGATCGAGGTGCTGATGTTTCTTTGGGTTAAACATGGGAGGAACTCAGGGCTCTTATGATGAGAGAGTTCTGTCCTCGTCACGAGCAGAGGGCACTAGAGAATGAGTTCCATGATCTAAAGCAAGACAGTGGTGAACACCGGGCTTACACTGATAGGTATGAGGAGTTAAGATTGCTTTGTCTGACGATGGTCACGCCTTTGGTTATGGCCATTGAGAAGTAAATAGACTGGTTGCCAGATCCTGTTCAGGATATTGTCACTGGCAGCAACCCTACTACCGTTCGACAGGCCATCGAGCTCGCTGCTACCTTAACTGACTCTCAAGTCAAGAAGGGTAAACTCCACAGGAAGGGTGATAAGAAGCAGAAACAGTCTAATAACACCAAGGAGCAAAAGGGTAAAAAGGCTGAGTCCTCAAAGAAATCAAGGAAGCATAAGGCTTCCAAGAATTTCGCTGTTACTGCTCAGACTAACCCGGCAGCACAGAATCAGCCTGAACAACCTGCTGCCAAGAGGCAGTATGCTGGCAATGCACCTCAGTGCAACAAGTGTAACAGCCACCACCAACCACATGTGCAATGCCGCATCTGCACAAATTGTGGTAAATCTGGTCATCTTGCAAACACCTGCCGCTTTGTTCCTAACCAAAATCAGGCAGCTCAAAACCATGGCCCAGAATCCTGCACGACCTCACTATCCGCCTGGTTCATGTTACAACTGTGGGGATCTGACCCACTACAGGAACAACTGCCCGAAGTTGGCAAACGAAATCAGGCACAGGCTCGTGGTCGAGCTTTTAATTTGAATGTAAATGAGGCACGCGCAGACAATGAGGTGGTGAACGGTACGTTCTTTGTTAACAACCAACCCGCTTCTATTCTTTTTGATTCGGTTGCCGATAAGAGTTTTGTGTCCTTAGCTTTTGAGCCTTTGCTTTCGATGAATAGAACAAAACTAGGAAAGCCCTTGACAGTAGAAGTAGCTAGTGGTGAACCTGTTGTACTCGATTCTGTTCTTCGAAATTGCCAGTTGAACCTTAATAACCATCTTTTTCCTATTGACCTCACACCGATGCAACTTGGGAGCTTCGATGTTATAGTGGGAATGGATTGGTTAGCCAAATACCATGTTGAGGTGGTTTGTTTTGAGAAGATTGTTCGTATACCGCTTTCGACTGGTGAGATCTTAGAAGTTCGTGGGGAGAAACCTGTTAGTAGTCTTAAACTCATGAGTTGTACCCAAGACCAAAAATACCTACGAAAGAACTATGTCGCCTTCTTGGCACATGTCGTAGAGGAGAAAGGCAAGGGTAAATCTATTCAAGATATCCCTGTTGTTCGGGATTATCCTGAGGTATTTCCTGAAGAATTACCTGGTTTACCCCCATACGCCAAGTTGAGTTTCGTATCGATCTTGTACCTGGTGCAAATCCTATTGCTAAATCTCCATATCGTCTTGCACCGTCTGAGATGCAAGATTTGTCTAAACAGCTTCAGGAGCTTTCTGACAAAGGATTCATTCATCCGAGTTTTTCACCTTGGGGCGCTCCTGTCCTATTTGTGAAAAAGAAAAATGGATCTTTTAGGATGTGTATCGATTATCGTGAGCTCAACAAGCTTACTATCAAGAATCGATATCCCCTACCTCGCATTGTGTGACAACCAACAATTAATGGCTTCTAATTACACGATTAACAAACGTTTTAGGCGATGATTGTGACAACTCGTAATTTAGAACCCTTCATTGTATCTTGATGTAACACGCTTGAATGTTATGTGACTAGTTGACATGTTGGTTTAATGAATGTTATGTGATTATGTGTTGTGCTTGTATGTATGTGTATGTATAATCACACGAAATAAACCAATCGCACAATAGCAACTCGAACGCACAAGCCTTTGGGCTTTACTACTCTCGGCCCACTTTTCTTGAACTTGTAACCGAATGGGCAACCCATTAGGGGGGTTCGGCCCACTCTCTCTTTTACACGCATAGCATTGTGAGAAAGGGGTATACTTCTCATTGTTTGCTAAACACACAACACACACACAAACCCTACTCTCTTTCTTTCTCGAAGCCGAAGGCAACCGCCCCTCATCTCTCGAAGATCTTTCCTTGTTCGGATCAATCATTTATCCTATCCTCCTCTCAATCGGTTAGTGTTCATGATTTATGTTTGTTATATGCTGCTTTGATTCCATGATTTGATATAATGATTAAGTGTTGTATATATGATGAACAATGATGTTCCATGTGATGATTTGTAAATAATATATGATTGATGATGATGTAAACTGTTAACATTGATGTCCTTAAAATCGGCTCACAAGTGTATGATTAGATCGAGATGTTTATTAGTAATCGGATGTGTGTGATGATGTAAATCGACTATCATGTCTTTTTTTCGGATTAGGTTGCATGATGACTTAGGATCAAGTGTATGTAATCGGTTGTATGTCCTTGTAATCGGATCAAATAATATGATTTGATTAGTTATTATTATGCTTGAAGCATGTTTAGGGTTCATGAAAAATGATGTTGAAACCTTTGTTTGATCAATTATTGTTTGGCTTGGAAATTGATTAGTTGTTAATTGATAAACCACGAAAATAGGAAACTGTTTAATTGATTTGACTGATTTAATGGATGATTGATAACTGATGATTTCATATAACTAATTAGCATAAGTTTCGGATTTTGGAAACCAATCGCACAAGTTTCCTTGATCGCACAAGGACCCAAAGCGCACAAGATCAGGTCGCACAAGACCTGATCCGATCACACAAGTGCCAGACGCACAAGCTCAGTCGCACAAGGCATCCCTAGTCGCACAAGACTATTGGATCGCACAAGCTGTATTTTGTTAACTGTTTGGGCCGGGTGTTTATCTGAATCGCACAACATGTTGGGCCGAAGTGTTTAGTTGGGTTATGTTAGTGAATGTCATAAATGGTTCGGCCCAATACATCTTAAATCGTACAAGTATGAAAATGCTATGTTCTTGACTGTTTTGTGTTTGCCATGATCAACACGTGTTCACAACTTGTTAAATTATGTGTAATCATACGTGCACCTAGACCTGACTTGGATGGTAACCATGTTAGGACGTGGTTGACCTCTAGCAGCTCGATTGACCTTTCGTTTATCTGCCGAGCAAACCAAGGTGAGTTCACACTCTTTCCAAGGCATGGGATTCCCAGGGGTTGGGAATGGGATTGAATAACTACTCGAGCTATCATTACTATTAAACTACTTACTACTGTCCTCGGATTGAAAGGCACATACGTAAAACCTACGTACACTCATACTTACTAATGTCCTCGGATTGAAGGGCATGTGCGTAAAACCTACGTACACGATCATAAGACCATCAACTCTATCAATTTAAGTCCCTCATTTATCGACTTAATCGCCGAGGCCTATGGCGAGCGGGTCATTAGTAGATAGCGCTATTAGGGTTTAACAAACCTCACACCGTGCCAGTCGGACGGGCGTGTACTAATGGACTATGGGCAAAGGGTTAATGCTGATAGACATTAACTTAGGGCACCTCTTATATTTTCGTAGCAGTCGATACGCGTGGTCTAATTACACATGGGAAGCCCCCACTAATCATCGCAAACATGTCAGGATGACCGCGATACGAATTAATACGATACATGGTTTACAAAACGACATACGATTTACAAAACGAATACTATAACTAAACAACCAACTGTGAACTCGCTCAACTTTGTTGTTGATTCGTTGCTACATGCCTTGCAGGTCAATAGGTACTTATGGAGCTTGCACAGGGAGGAACGGTCGTTGTGGGATATGGCAGTGTGTGCCATGCTATAAACATTACTTTATTTCGTATTTTATACTTACAATGGGTTTTGAAATTATGCTTCCGCTAAACACTTAACTATGCTTTGGTCTTTGAACACCTTTCATATTGTTTAGTTGAATTATGTTTACTTACATGCTTGTTCAATATGATTGGTGGCTTGATCCTGGTCAGTCGCGCCTCCAAGCGGTGATACTCCGCGTGTGGATTTTTGGGGGTGTGACAGATTGGTATCAGAGCCATTGGTTATAGAGAACTTGGTTTTAATAAGGGGAAAACGTTTTTGTTAAAACCAGACTATAACCTGTACAGTGCTCAACGCTCCACAACGACGCTTCGCTCCACGTGCAAGACTCGACATTCTAGGTGATATGGTTTATGTATATTGCCTACTTGCTAGTTACATAGAACTTTGCTCATAGTATGCTTAGATGAATGTAACAACTACTATTGCTTGAAAACACATGTGTGCTTGCTTCCTTCTGTCACTCCACACTTACACACATTCGCGACACCTTTCCTACTTGTGTTTCCTTCGATGTGAAGATCATGAGGGAACGTGTGAACCTAACTCAAGCCCAGCTGACGGCTCTTATCAACGAACAAATTACGGCAGCACTCGCAGCCGCTCAGGCAGGAGGTATAACCTGCTATTCCGAACCTATCCTAGGATGTTAGATCCTACTCTCAAGACCCAACTCTCGCGCTTAACCCTGTCTCTTCTTCCTCGCACAACAAGGTTAGAACGCTCAGCCACCTGTATGCACATTCAAGATGTTCATGGACTGTCGTCCTAGTACTTTCAGTGGCACTGAAGGGGCCGTTGGACTCCTCCATTTGTTTGAGAAGCACGAGTCAGTCTTCGAAATGTGTGAATGCCCCAAGGCTCGTGGGGTGAAATATGCCACTGGTACTCTCGAAGGCACTGCGCTAACTTGGTGGAACGCGCAAGTTCAGATGCCGGGGTTGGCGTCTGGTAATGCCACCCCATGGAATGATTTTAAGGAACTGATCAAACGGGAATACTGCAGTCGTGATGACATCCACAAGCTGGAAGTGGAGTTCTTTAACCTGAAGGTGACGGGGTCAGAGATAGAAGCGTACACGAAACGATCCAACGAACTGGCAGTGTAGTGTCCAACCATGGTGGATCCTCCCATTAAACGCATCGAACTATACCTTAAGGGCTTAGTGCCAGAGATACAGAGTCTGGTGACCGCGGCTAATCTGGACACTATCCAGCAAGTAACACGTCTTACCCATCGTCTCACAGATCAGGCGTTAGAACAGAACAAACTGCCGAAGCGTATTAATGCTGCTACAACTACTTCGGATGCTCCCAGTGAAAACAAACGCAAGTGGAATGGAAATTCGAGCAAGGGTCCCACTTCGGTTCAGTCTCAGTCGCAGCACAGGAGCCCCAGTCAGCAGTCTTTTGGTAATCGAAGTCAGGGTGGATACAGGGGAAACCACCCTAAGTGCAATCGATGTAATTTGCACCACAGCGGGCAATGCAACAGAGATCGTTGTCAGAGATGCAACAAGCTTGGTCATGGAGCCAAAGATTTTAGAATCTCACGACCTGCAAACCAGAACCGACAACAGCAGCCACAAGCTCCACAGAATCAGCAGCAACAACAGGGTAACAAGGGATGCTATCAATGTGGTGCTTAAGGTCACTTCAAGAGACACTGCCTACAGTTGAATCAGAACCAGAATCGGAACCTCAACCAAGGAAACGGGAACAATAATGGAGGCAACAACGGGGGTAATGACGACGGCAATGGTGACAGGGGTCGAGTGTTCGTGATTGGTCAGGGTGATGCTAGGAATGACCCCAACGTATGATGGTTTTGACATTGTTATTGGTAATGAACCTCTCATGATTCGTGGCGACAAGAGGGGTGCTGATGAGAGCATCATCTCTTTCCTTAAGGCCCAGAAGTGTTTGCGAAAGGGCCACACTGCTATTTTGGCTCTCGTTACTGACACCTCGAAGAAAGAGAAGAAGATAGAAGATTTTTCTGATCGTACGTGATTTTCTGAGGTATTCCATGAGGAATTAACTGGCCTTCCGCCTCATCGTCAAGTTGAGTTTCAGATCGAGCTAGCTCCTGGAGCAGCACCAATAGCTCGTGCACCGTATCGCTTAGCTCCATCAGAGTTGGAAGAACTCTCTACACAACTACAAGAACTTTTGGACAAGGGGTTTATTCATCCTAGCCCTTCGCCATGGGGAGCTCCAGTGCTATTTGTGAAGAAGAAAGACGGTACCTTCAGAATGTGCATAGATTATCGCAAACTCAACAAGGTGACGGTGAAGAACCGCTATCCTCTTCCACGCATTGACGACTTGTTCGACCAGCTGCAAGGGTCGAGCTACTATTCAAAGATTGATCTGAGATCGGGATATCACCAACTGAGAGTCTGAGAGGAGGACGTCTCCAAAACAACCTTTAGGACTCGTTATGGACACTACGAGTGTTTGGTCATGCCTTTTGGGCTGACAAACGCACCTGCGGTCTTCATGGACTTGATGAATCGAGTGTGCAAGCCTCACCTAGACAAGTTCGTTATAGTTTTCATCGACGACATCCTGATCTATTCTAAGAGTCAGGAGGAACACGAACAGCATCTACGACTCATTTTGGAACTCCTTCGAGCAGAACAGCTGTACGCCAAGTTTTCAAAATGCGACTTCTGGCATCGTGAAGTCCATTTCTTAGGCCATGTGGTAAATAAGGATGGGATTCACGTTGATCCATCCAAGGTAGACTCGATTAAGAACTGGCCTGCACCTCGTACACCAACGGAAATTCGCCAATTCTTGGGCTTGGCAGGTTACTACAGGAGGTTCATTAAGGATTTTTCGAAGATGCACAACCTCTCACCTCACTAACGCAGAAAGGCGTTGTTTATCGATGGGGGTTAGGTTTTTTTTAGCTATTTTAGGTTGTGTTCACATTGGTTCTCGCAATAAATGGACGGCATTCCGAATACGTACCATTTCATCCCCGTACTTCTAATTCACGACGACCAACACGACGTCGCAAGTATATATTTATATTTGAATATATATAAATATATATCTTAACCATTCGAAAACTAAGTCGTTTTCGAGACTTAGATTTATCTCGAATATAAACGGGATCAAATAACCATCGGATTGGTTATCCTGAGTCAAACTAATAACACCTTCACAGAATCGTTTAGTTAACGACACGGTAGAGCTCGGACACGTAGTTTAGCTACGTTTAATTAGAATCTTATAATTATTCCTTGATTAGGAATGCTTTAGTTGCACGCTAGCGAGTTCACATTCTTGGAATGACATCACGGAATCACGCTAAGCTAGCTTTGCACGGGAATGTCAAGGTGAGTTCATAACCCCCACTTTTTATGGTTTTACATTTTTATAAATATTTTCGGGGGTGGAAAGACATGCAATTTTTTGCAAAAGAAAACACTATTTCGATGAACGAAAACACATATTTATAAACCATGTTGCAAATGAGTTTCAACGAACTCGAAAGGTTTATACTAAACATACCGGTTTTACAAAACAAACGCGTATTTTCGCAAACGTGCATGATTTTCATAACTAGCGACGGGAAGGTCCTAGTAACAAGAACGGGACTGGGTTGGTCTGCGTACGAACAACGAGACAACCCAATGGGTTTATATCCCCATTTTCTTTTGAATATACATGTTAACTAGGGTATGGTTAAGCTATGGAATGAATTCCTAGATCACGTGCGAATATGCGCTAACTTAGGCACCAGTAATCCTTTTAAGAACCACGGAACATGGGGTAGATCTATCGGGTATGGGCGAACCCCACTCACGGTCCTTGTGCGGCCACTTAGAGTGCTTTTGTGTCCCTGTCGAATTGAATCGACACTTAAATCGTCTACCGGGTTGAGTGCTTCCTATGTCGGCACACATATTAATGTCTTAGCTACACATTAATGATCATTAGGTTCATAGACGCTTACATACCAACTTTCGATACTCAAAACTTTCAATTATATTTAATATTCATTTGACGCAAACTCATAATACATGTATTTGCAAACTTTGATAACGTTTTCAACTTATGTACAAGTAAGAGGACGTGTTGGTCCTGCTTACAAAGACTCTTTTGGGCTCGGCCCATTCTCTCTCGTGCAATGCACAAAGATTTTCGAGGGCTAGACTCACAGTTTTCATATGATATATCGAGAAAAATGATTCTGTTATGTTTTCTCCACAACTTTTAAACCGGTTATCAAAAAGATGTGTTTTAAATCTTTTTCAAAACAAACTATGAACTCGCTCAACTTTATGTTGACTTTTTCGCATGTTCTTTCTCAGATTGCATTTTCAAAACTATGGAACGGTTGGAATAGGAGAATCCATGGGAATTCGAGTACTTAGCGGCGTTCATTTTCTAGAAGTCTTAGCTTATTTGCTTCCACTGTGCAATGAAGATACCGGTCCAGTGACGCTAGCTTTGATATTTCGGGGTGTGGCAGATTGGTATCAGAGCTATAGGTTACAGCGAATTAGGTTTCTGTAGAGGACCTAGGCTCTAACCACACTTTCCTCTGGGGACTTAGATTATTAAGACTTGAGCACATACAGAACGCCTAAGACTCGAATATGGGCTCCAACCGTTGCCGAAAACGATGAGTAAACATTTTGGTTTTTAAAAATACACAAGTGTTGTGTTTGATACACGGTACACGAAAGGATTACCCATAGTAAGAAAAACCTGGAGGGTTTTGATAACACGCATATAGGACCTTTGGAAAACTCTTGATGAGAAACTTAGGTCGAAATTCCTTAAAGGTCCTCACGTAGGAACTTCGATTATTAATTCGCACAAACGCCATTATATTATGTCGTCTATGCTATCTTAATTACCCGAGCAGGTAATCTACGTGGAACGTAATGCTATTGCGCAACTATACGTGAAACTTAAACTACACGTAAGCGGACGTCAAAGTACATCACACACGACTTTCAAGGAAAGGCCTTGGGGAAAACACAAGTGGGCACGACTACAACGATGCTAATCTCGTCAGTGGGAGAACAACAACCGAAGTGCAATACTTTGCCACGTGATTCTGTAAATGACACGAATCATGCTGAGGTACGTTAAAACAAGATTTCATAATAGTCGATGCTTAGCCTAATGAGACTCACAACTATTGGCACTGCAAAATAAGTCACATGTCTTCGCATTCCTCCTATTTCATTTATGCCGAATACGCTATGTTCGACATTCCATGGTAATGTCACCTAACAACCAGTCATCACATGAAATTCCAGGTAAAGTCCTTAAATTTCTTTTATTGAAATTCCGACTTTTGCATCTAGTGAGTATATTTTTTTTAACATTTCTACTTCCCTCTAATGGTCATTGCATCACGAATATTTTATTTCATAATAGCGAACACTCATTTGCTTATTTCTTGACAAATTCGTACACTAAACATGCATTGTTTATTACGCATTTGGTTTCATTTCGAATGGTTGTTTTGTCAACATCTCATATATTATTTCGCTATACTAAATCTTTGCATTGTATTCTAGACGACCCGTATTATTGCAAAATGTTGACTCCTTGGTATCGAGTCAACGGATTTCTTGGAAAACTCATTTTCTTTTTAGTGGCATACATGGTTTTTCGTTGTGGCCATGTCGAAACTTTCTTATTGATACATGAATTCATTATTGGATTATGTTTCAACCATGTTCAATTGATTGAACTTGCTTGTAATATATATTCAATTCAAGATTCCATATGACGGATTGAGGCCATCATATTCTAAATAATCCCAACAAGCACTTCATTTGCTTTGAACCATAACATGCTTGTTTGGTCTTCGACTTCATTGAATCGTTTCTCTGATCATGATCACCTTGTGGTGGCGTTTTTCACAAGTTTGAAGCTTGCGCTAATCTCGTTGCTCACCTCATGTACGGATATAATTATTTATTTATTTGTTTATTGATATTAAATCAGCTTCGGTGATTTATCATATTAAAGCAATCTTAACACAATCGTGTGTTAAGATAATGGTACATAAATTTATGTCATATTTTGGTGTACCTCTTAACGGTTCTTTCAGCATCGATCAAACATTTTGTGATATTTCTTGCTCTTTCATTTTCGATCGAAAAACATTATTTATTTGTTTCATTTTCAATCGAAAATCCTATGAGATTTGTTTGAAACAAACATTCAGATTTACTTCGTTTAACCTTTCATCTAATTTCAAACACCGTGAACTTGTTTGATCACCGCTATTATTGAATTGTTTCAATCGCTACGACACCTTGTGGTGTCGGAATGAACTTGTAGCTTGTGCTAATCATGATCGAGATTTTCATGCAAGACACGGTGATACTTGTTCAGTCACCGCCATTACCAAATCATTTCGATCACAACGACACCTGTGGCGTCGGTATAAAATTATAGCTTGTGCTAATCATGAACAGCCATTTCATGCGAAACTATGTATGCTTCCCGTTTGACAAATCATTTAAATAGTCTTAATGCAACTATGTATTAAGACGATGATACACCAGGTTTGGTTGTATTTCAGTTCGGTGTATCCTTTCAATTCAATAATGTCAACACATTGATTTTATTCATTTCACGGTTCGATTGTTGACAAATCATTTTATGATTCTATTTATTTGAGCTTGTTGAATTCGAGTTCAATTATACAACAGCCAATGCAAGTTCCCATTGGTAGTAAATTTTATTGTTTCAAAAATTGATTTGCATATTGTGAACGTTCATTGGAATTCCACTGGTCGAAATTCCTCTTTTGTTGAACCCTGTAAACTTACTCACATTGGTGACAGTATCACTACGCCTCGTTCACTTGGTATCGATTTCTGAAACAACTCAGTTGAACCGCTGGGTTCTTATTGATGCAAAAGGTCCTTACAATCCACGTAATCTGAATAAGTTTGGATTCGATTACACGATCAATCACTTTGGTTTTATTCGGACTTACCTGCGAAACGACACAACTCTGAGGAGATAACATAGACTAAATTTCGAGGACGAAATTTTTGTAACAGGGGGAGAATGTGACAACTGACAATTAATGGCTTCTAATTACGTGATTAACAAACGTTTAGGCAATGATTAATAGTGTTTAAGGCACGAATTAACTTAATTAGGCTCTTGGTATGCCTAGGAACACTTATCGGACGTTACAGTGCGCGTATGAGGACTTTCGAGAAAATCTGCTGAATATTAAACGATAACGAACTGACACCGTACAAAATACAAACAACGGCGTCGATTACAAAGTTTATACATATAACACATACTTATGGAATTCGTTTTGTGAAAATATTATGCTTTCAAACAACACAAACCACAAACGCGAACGAAAAACGCGAAAACAGTAATGCACCGACAATCAACGACGAAACGGAAGCACAAGACTCGAATTTCGTCTCGATATTAATGTATTATGATATATTTAGCTTTGTTTTCAAAGTTTAATGTTTGTAGTTTAAAACTGATCAGAAAATGGATTAAAAACGGACAAACTACGCATTTTACGCGATTTTAATGCAACCGATGAACGAACGCGTTAAATATCAAGCTCCGACGTAATTTTTAACGTTTCGACTCTAAGACTTTATTAAACGACAGTTTATGACAATCAGGTTCAAAAACGAGCTTCGGTAGCGTATCAGGCCGCACATATCACAAGAAGCGGGCTTGCGGGCCTAGGGCCCAAGCCCACTTACAACCCTGAGTATAAATAAGTGAGCTAACCCTAGAAATTTTCCCCATCTTCTTGAAAGACCTGCCCACACAAGCACAGTGCCCACATCCTCTCTTGTTCATCCAAACACAGTTAAACAAAAGGAAATTTGGAATTGAAACCTTATCACTCAGTCACCTTTCACAAAAAAATCAAACACAGAGAGCTCTCGTCCTCTCGTTTTCAATCAGGCGGACCAAAGGCTGGAGCCGGTGGCTGCCGACGAGCTCCTCTGGTCGACGGGTTCTCTGACAGACCCCCCACCCCGAATTACCTTCTTCTTCCCTGTAAAACGTTCCTCGTCGCGCAGATCTGGGACAGAGAAAGATAGAGAGACAACCAGCGGTGCCGGTGTCGTTTTTTCGGCGATATAGACGACGGTGTTAACAACGGCAGTGGTGGTGGTGTTCGCCGGTAAACCTCACAAATCTCCTTTCTTTCTTTTAGATTTTTTTTGTTCTCTTTATAAATCACTGTTTCTCCGGCTAGGATTGGTTGTCGATTCGAGAGAAGACGGGTTAGATGATGATGTTAATGGCGATTGGTGATAATGGTGATGGTGCTGGTGGTGATGACGGCCGCGGCGGAGGCGGTGGTGGTGGTGATGGTCGTCGGAGACGACGGCTGACGTCTGCGACGCAGGACTCGGGTTCACGTCAGTGGGTTTCGGGTTCAGATTCAAGGGTTCGGGTTTCGGTCAAACTCAGTCAAAGGTCAGCAACTTTGGTTCGGTTCGGGTCAGAATCGAAAAAAGGGTCAAATTTGGTTTCGGGTCTTGTTACGAACGGGTTCGGTTCGGTCAGATTGGTTAACTCCAGATGCGGTTCGGGTCAACTCAGTCTCGGTCAACTGGTCAACTCAGTCTCGGTCAACTGGTCAACTCAGTCTCGGTCAAACAGAGTCAACTCAGTCAATGACTTGGTCAAAACGCAGTCAAACAGGTCAAACGCGGTCAACTCAAACCAGGTAAGGTTTTAACGACGCGAAATTTAGTTTAGTTCGATATAGATTTTAGATTTTTAGATAGTTTACGCGACCGAGCTCGACCCGACTTGACTACATTGCTTTGAATATAGTTGAACTTTGAAAAATACATTAACACGTTAGTTGTCGGGTTATTCCAAACAGAGGAAACTCTGTCCGATTTTCGTTAAAAACCCGTAACACGAAACATATTTTATTCTAAGAACGACATATATCGAAGTTACAAAAGAAATATAAAGGTACATTAAACTTTGGCGGCGTTTTATTACTTATAAAACGAATTTATGACACTTCAACAAAACACGAATTACAAGTCAACGATAACTCAAAAACTTTAATAAAACAAATTTAATTATCTATGTTTATTTCAAGCGTCGTTACTTGCATAATTTTTATAAAATAAATATAATTGTTTATATTTATTTCCAATGTCATTAACTCGTATACTTTTATAAAAAAATGTAACGTTTTATATTTATTACAAACGACGAAATTCGAGATTTATATACTTCAAACATTTAATATTCAAAAATCATATAAAATAAATATAATTAATTATATTTATTTCAATCGTCTAGAATACGAATCTATTTTTATAAAATGAGTATAGTCGATTATATTCATTTCAAACGTCTAGTTTCTGAATATATATATATATATATATATATATATATATATATATATATTTATTTATTTATTTCCATCCTATGAAAAATACAACGGTACATGACCAAATCATATACGGCATTCCGAATACGTACCATTTCATCCCCGTACTTCTAATTCACGACGACCAACACGACGTCGCAAGTATATATTTATATTTGAATATATATAAATATATATCTTTACCATTTGAAAACTAAGTCGTTTTCGAGACTTAGATTTATCACGAATATAAACGGGATCAAATAACCATCGGATTGGTTATCCTGAGTCAAACTAATAACACCTTCATAGAATCGTTTAGTTAACGACTCGGTAGAGCTCGGACACGTAGTTTAGCTGCGTTTAATTAGAATCTTATAATTATTCTTTGATTAGGAATGCTTTAGTTGCACGCTAGCTTGTTCACATTCTTGGAATGACATCACGGAATCATGTTAAGCTAGCTTTGCACGGGAATTTCAAGGTGAGTTCATAACCCCCACTTTTTACGGTTTTACATTTTTATAAATGTTTTCAGGGGTGGAAAGACATGCAAGTTTTTGCAAAAGAAAACACTATTTCGATGAACGAAAACACATATTTATAAACCATATTGCAAATGAGTTTCAACGAACTCGAAAGGTTTATACTAAACATACCGGTTTTACAAAACAAACGCGTATTTTCGCAAACGTGCATGATTTTCATAACTAGCGACGGGAAGGTCCTAGTAACAAGAACGGGACTGGGTTGGTCTGCGTACGAACAACGAGACAACCCAATTGTCACACCCCGACCGCGTAAAACAACAAACCGCGGCGGAAACATCGGGGCGTGTTGCGACAGAATAAATTGTTTCATAACCATGGCATACAAAGTTGTCTTTTATTTATAAACAAAGGTGTTTCATTGTTTCAAACAGGAAATTAAAGAGTTCAGAACATAATTAAACATAGTCTATCTTATTTGAAAGTCTCTAAGGCACAGGTCCGCCCTAGTATCATGATCAACATCCTATGGAAAAGCACCTGAAAACACATGTGAAAATAGGTACGTCAGCATAAAAATGCCTGTGAGATACATAGGTTTATGAAAATAGGATTCATGACTTGTATTTGAGAAATGTTTAGTCATGAACCTTGTAATTTGCTTTGTCTTGTAAATCATTTGAATAACAATAAGATCAGATGATATGTATAAGTAAATGTCAGGTTAAATAAATAACCATGTAAAAATGTGTTTGTATAAGATAAGTTGTTTGCAAATCAATGTCTTGTGAAAAGTATATTATTTGTATAAAATGTTCTATGTCTCAAACTGAAATGATTCAAATAACGTTACGACATGTAATACCATACAAACACTTATATATAGGAAGTACCAGCGGCGTATCCACCATGCTTGTATCATATTACACACGCATCGTTACTTAATCACTTAATCAACCAAACCAACCAATGTAAGAAGTCTATGTTTAAATCAATTGTCAAAAGTGTTCGTGTCAAATGTAAATCATGTCAAAATGTCTATGTCAAATATCCATGTCAAATGTCTATGTCAAATATCCAGGTCAAATGTCTATGTCAAATATCCATGTCAAATGTCTATGTCAAAATGTCATGTATGGCAAGTGAAATGTCTCAACTAAACCATATGCACAAAAACAAAGTATTGAAGTAAAACTTGGTTTAAATCAAAGTTATGTTTTGTGTAAATGCATGCAACTATTTAATATGAACATTTATGCGGTATTGTGAAAATGCATACATCCAAGCCTTGCGACTGTGGTGATAAACCCTTTAAACAAATTAAAGGTCTATCTGTCTTATATCAACGAATTCGGTCATTCCTTTCTGTCCCCTTTCCCTGGGATGTCCGGAACGGGAGTTGTCAATTCCTATGGTACCACTACCTACTAACGAACGGCATGATCGGTGTTAATGAATGTATTGTCCCATGTAAACAAACCAAATGTCATACCAAAATGTAAGCATGTGAAATAATGCACTAAGTATGTAATCAATGAACATACATAGCGTGAAATGTCATGTGAAACGATGTACTAAGTAATGCACACAATGGGCACACCTAGCATGAAATGTCATGTAAAACAATGTACTAAGTAATGCACACAATGGGCACACCTAGCATGAAATGTCATGTAAAACAATGTACTAAGTAATGCACACAATGGGCACACCTAGCATAAGATGTAATGAAATCATGTACTATAATGTACTAACGAACATAGCAGCATATGATGTTAAAACAGGAAAGCATGAAAGTAATAAGTAGGCACATGTGTTCCACCCCAAAACAGTTTAGAAAACAGTAAAAGAGGGGTCTATGTACTCACTTGAGATTGCTCAGATGTCTAAAGATAACCACCAAGCAATGGTATAGATCTCGGAATCAAACGGCACCTAATATAGGTAACTATGTTAATAACCGGACCTATATCGGAAGACTGAGTAGCATTAGGGTTTGTAAACCAAATGAGTGTAGGAACTCACGTGACATGGTTTAACAAAGCCTACATACTAAAAGAAACTTAACCTAAGTCTTATTGACCCATTATGATCCGTTTAGGTAGCTTACGCTACTTTAACGTATCGTGCGCGTGAAACGCGTTCGGACCGCCTAACTAGTCCTATGACAAGTGTTATATGCCTTAAACATGTTACATAATCAGTTACGTGACAAAAGTTTAGGTTACATATGCTTAATTACCAATTATACATGAAAAGGGTATTCTGGTAATTTACCTAAGGCATATAAACTACCTATCATACAACTACTTAAACGATGTGACCATAGGGTATAACCTCGGAAGGTTATTCCCTACACTATGGTCACCTAATGTATTTGGTCGGATCCTAATGATCGACCAAACTGGGTCGGGTTCGAGGTATAAGCGATTTATTAGATCGCTTACCCTACGACCCTAGACAACGTGGTAATCAGTAGGCATAGTCCCAAAGGACTATGACCATCGTGATTACAATCACGTTGCGAAGTTCAAACGAACTTCGCATTGACCATTACTGGTCAACGCTGAAAGTCAAACAAAGTTTGACTTTCTGACTCGAAAAGCAGTAAAAATAAGGAAAAGAACGAAAGAATACTTACGAAGGGTCCCCGAATGCTAATCTAGATCAGTATAGTTCAGGTATGAAACAAGGTTTCAACTTAGAACACAACTAATAAGATTCTAGTGCCTTAAAACAATGAAAGGCATGGGTTATATATAGTTTTCGGTGAACCGTTGAGATCGTTTCATGGAAAACGGGAAAAGATCTAGTCCGTACACTTGTCACAATGTTGTGGAAGCTAAATATGATCCTTATCTTAGTGACTAAGCAAGTTTAGAACATGTGGATGTGGTTTAATCAGCTGAAATCTGCTGACTGTTAACACTTATCTGTTCTGCAGGTGCCTTACGGACCGTAAGGTATAGCTTACGAACCGTAAGCTAGTAAGTTTGGCAAAATGGCAGATTTGGTCCCTGTAGTGTAAAAAGCTCATTTCTGACACGTTTAAGGCCTGTTAACCTCATTTCAAAGCTCTAAAATGAAGTTAATGTATAGGGAGCTTAAAATATGTTCAAAAATATCTCGGATGTCGGTTCGTTTGGCCGTACGGTCGCGATGTTCGGTTAATTACGACGGAATACGCATAAGCGCGAAAAACGATCCAAATGACGCGACGAATGGATTTTTCTTAAGGCGAACACTAAAATATAATGTAGTCATGCTCACATAAATTTTTGGATGTCCGGATGTATTCAGAACGTAAGTTATGCGCGAAAATGCAAACTTGTGCACTTTTTGACACTTTTAGTCCCTGAATGTCCCAAAAGTTTATTTTAGCACACCAAACCCCTCAAAGCCTATTTCTAAGCTATGTAAAGGATATTTAAGGTGTGTTTAACTTATGGTTATGTTCCGGAATGTTCGTTACAGTTCAAATTGACATACTTTCGCAGTTTGTCATATTTAGTCCCTGTAAGCGAATTAACTTATTTTTGCCATACCAAAGCCTTCAAAACTTATTTCTAAGTTATGTAAAGGTTATTTAAGGTATGTTGAGTATATGTTGATGTTCCAGAGTATTTCTCGCATTAAACTGAGTACGTTTACGCACTAGTTTGCGTATAACTCTCCAGAAAGTGATGTAGAGTTTGGAATTGAACAAAAGTCAAAACATGAAAAATGTAAAACATAACAAAACAAACATTGAGATCAAATAACATTGTTTTATTGACAACAGAACTGTTCATAGTGATTACAAGCACAGTTGTTACAGTCTCCCCTACTTGTGGAAATTTCGTCCCGAAATTTATTTAGAGGAAACTCGTGGAAAAAGATGTGGATATTTCGCCTTCATTTGATCTTCGCGTTCCCAAGTAAACTCAGGTCCACGTTTAGCTTCCCAGCGAACTTTGACCAAAGGAATGCGCTTGCGTTTAAGCCACTTGACTTCACGTTCCATGATTTCCACTGGTTTCTCAACAAATTTCAGTGTTTTGCCAACACGAATTTCGTCAAGCGGTATGGAGTAGTTCTCATCAGCTGTACACTTCTTGAGATTTGATACGTGAAAAGTTGGATGAACATTTCCAAGTTCAGGAGGTAACTCAAGTCTGTAGGCTACCTTTCCGGTTCTTTCGACGATCTTGAATGGTCCAACGTATCTAGGTGCAAGTTTTCCTTTCTTTCCAAATCTGATCACACCTTTCCAAGGTGAGACCTTAAGTAATACTCGATCACCGACTTGAAATTCCAAGGCTTTGCGTTTTGGATCCGCGTAAATCTTCTGACGGCTTCTAGCTGCCTGAAGGTTATCACGAACTTTCTTGACCTTGTCAGTTGTCTCTAAAATGAGGGTAGGTCCAGTAAGTTGAGCCTCGCCAATCTCATTCCAGCAGACTGGTGAACGACATTTTCGACCATAGAGAGCCTCGAAAGGAGCCATTTTGATGCTAGTGTGATAACTGTTGTTGTAGGAGAATTCAATCAATTTAAGATGTGAATCCCAGCTACCACCAAAATCGATCACACAAGCTCTTAGCATATCCTCCAGAGTTTGGATTGTTCTCTCAGATTGACCATCCGTTTGCGGATGATAAGCTGTGCTCAGATTAAGTTGGGTCCCCATGGCAGATTGCATGGTTCTCCAAAAATGAGAAGTGAAACGAGCATCTCTGTCAGAAATGATGTTCAAAGGAACACCATGTCGAGCTACAATTTCATCCACATAGATTTGAGCAAGTCTGTCAGCAGGAAAATCCTCACGGATTGGCAAGAAATGTGCTGACTTTGTAAGACGATCAACGACTACCCAGATG
>JARYGA010040409.1:0-18042 GCA_030545235.1 Helianthus tuberosus
GGTATTTTGTTGCACGTTTTGTCCTTTAGTCTTAACCCAGTTAGATTTTCTTGTTAAATCTTGTCACCCAAGGGTATTTTAGTCGTTTTACCCAATTATTTCAAGAGTCAGCCCTAAAGTATTTTGTTTTATTCTTTTAAATAATATTAAATAAATAGGTAAAAATACTAAAATGCCCTTGGATGACAAGATTTAACAAGAAAATCTAATTGGGTTAAGCCTAAAGGACAAAACGTGCAACAAAATTCCTTGTAAAGGGCAAAACTTGTCAAAATTCGTTAAAAAGAACACCGCCTGATAAATGACATTAAGATAAATGACGAAACTTGTAATTTTTCCAAAATTTAATTTGTCTAATATTAAATCTTTACCAATGTCTTGTCTCCCACCTTACTTCAACTATTCATTTCACTGTTCAACTAATCTTGCAAGAAATTCCAAAAATGTGTAAATTATCACCAGTTTAATACATAACGTCGAACTTGGCCAATTTTTCCCATCTTGAAGGATGAGGGTGTTAATCGACTAAAACTCACACCAATTTTAAATTTGGAGTAAATTGTTAGAATGGTCTCTGAGATTTTATTACTTTTTCCACTTTAGTTTAAAACTCAAATCTTTTGTATCTGGATCCCTGTGGTTTCAATTTTGTTGCCATTTTCATCCAAAAACAAAATCTGGTTAGATTTTTCAGTTAATATTCATATTTTTTGTCCTTTTCCTCTCTTTTTATGAAGGACAAAATATCTAGATTTTTTTTAATTTGTTATAATAAAACGTTAAAAGACCATTTTCCCCTTCATTAAAAAGGAGGAAAAAGACAAAAAAACTGGATGTTAACTGAAAAATCCGACCAGATTTTGATTTTGGATGAAAATGGAAAAAAAATTTGAAACCACGTAGATCCAGATTCAAAAGGTTTGAGTTTTGGATTAAAGTGGGAAAAGTGACTAAAACCTCAGGAACATTTTAGCAGTTTACTCTTAAATTTGTCAAAACCAATTTAATTTGTAAACCGAACCAAATTCAAATTAGACTCGATACGGTTTATATTGGTTTATTTGAACTTAGGGTGAAGAAAGTGGTTACCTAATGGAATAGGTAAACTCCCAATTCACCCAATCACATAGCGCCATGTCAATTGTTTACCTAATGCTCAAAAACGTTGGCGGTGGTTTACCTAATGGGGTTTAGGTAAACTATTTAAAAAAGGGAAAAATGTGTGATTGGTTGAGAAGATAGGGACACCACCACACACACATCTCTCTCTCCCCTTCCCTCCCTCTCCCCGATTCGGTAAACCTTCACCGATTTTGGCCACCAATTCGGTAACACGAGATTGGTATAAATGTTGGCAATGGTCACCGATCGGTGCCGAACAAGTTTACCGCCTTCACACCGTATACCCTTAGGGGGCGTTTGGTTCACATGAATTCAATGGAATTTAAGGGAATTGGAATTTGAATTCCATCTCTTAAGTTGTTTGGTTCACAGAATTTGATGGAATTGGAATCCCAATTCCAATCTTCATGTGTTTGGTTAACAATGGAATTGGAATTGGAATTAGGCATTAATTCCTTCAAATTCCTTTAACTAAAGGAATTCAAAATCCTTCCTATATGTGAAGGAATTAAAGTAAATTCATTGGAATCTTCGACCGTTTCGACCCGTACCGTTTCGATCTGAACTGTTTCGACCCGTACCGTTTCAATCCAAACCGTTTCGACCCGTAACGTTTCGACGCGAACGGTTTCGACCCGTACCGTTTCGAATCGAACCGTACCGTTTGGAATTGAACCGTTTCGACGCGAACCGTTTCGACCCGTACTGTTTCGACCTGTACCGTTTCGACACGTACCGTTTCGACGCGAACCGTTTCGACCCGTAACGTTTCGACGCGAACCGTTTCGACCCGTAACGTTTCGACGCGAACGGTTTCGTCCCGTACCGTTTCGACCCGAACCGTTTCGACCCGTAACGTTTGGACCCGAACTGGTGGTTGTGGGTGTCGGGGTGATGGATTCCATTTCATTTAACAACAAAACACAACAAAAATGGAATTGAGATTCCAATTCAAACAATTTCCAATTCCAATTGGAATGTTTAAATTCCAAATACAATTCCTTCAAATTCTAATTCCTATACAAATTCCAATTCCAATTCCAAATCATTCCGCGAACCAAACGCCCCCTTAGGTAAGTAGAAAGGTAAGTAGAAAATGCGTTATTAGTTCAAGTTATTTAAAACTTGTCAAATGTTATTTAGGTGAAGTGATAATAAAGATAATTTATCGAAAATAAATGTATTTCAAGCATAAATTTACAAGGTAAATTGCATTTTACGCCCTTTAAGTTTCAGCAAAATTTCAGTTCATTAACTAACGAAATTATAACGGATGTCCTTTATGTTGTATTTTTTTTATAGAAGATGTCCTTTATGTTTTAATTTCTTTACGGATGATGCTCTTTTATTTTTTGTAAGCTTTATAGGGAGAAAGGATACCACATGTAAAGAAATTTAAACATAAAAGACATTCGCTGTAATTTCGTTAGTTAAATGGCAGTGCCTGAAACTTTGCTGAAACTTAAAGGACGTAAAATACAATTTACCTAATTTTATATTTATGAGGCATGATCTATAGACCAATATTTATACTGTTAGGTAATTTAAATACTCTATTATCTTGCATCTTTGTTCTTTTTTTATGTGTAACATTGAGGTAAGGATGAATGAAGGATTTTTTTAAATTTTATAACGTTATTACTTATTACTATTTTACAAACAACTCAACAAAATACTTGTAAATAAAAATTAGAGATTTTTACATATTTCCTTCTCCTAAGCTGCCTTATTATGTAATAGTATTAAGCCTCTGCGTTGCAGCGGTTGTCATAAAACTGTGTTAAGTAGTAGCAATACTATACCATTATCAGCGACCACCAACACCGGAAAAGCTCGTTTAAAACAAAATAAATAAAAAGGGAAAAAAATAACGTCGAGTGAAAAGCAGACGTAAAATCTTTGAATCATGCACGCTCGTTGCTGAGAAATTAAACCGAAACGTAAAACATAGAAAAAATAACTAAGTCCATCCGGGACCCGCGTGTTGGACGAACTTGTCAAACGCAGAAAAATAAATGTGACGCAACGGGCCAGTCAAACGGGGAAAATATACGGAAAAATTTTGAACCCAACACGCACGTTGAGGTGCGTTAACTCACAAAATTTAGAACGAAACGAAAAATTTGGGAAAGATGAAAAGTATGGTGGACCAATATTGAAAATAAAAAAAAAGTTGGGATTAAATTGCAAAAGATGAAAAACTTTGGGTTAAAAGTAAAAAAAAAACAAAGGGTCTAAATTGTAAAATTGAAGTTATTAATTACTTTTGGATAAAGATAAGGATAAAAATAAGTGATATCTATATATTGGTTATTAATTAATATTAATATTAAAAGAAATTTATTAAACAAATATAAATAAAATTTATGAGATTGAAGGAGATAATGTCATGTGGCATTATTTTGAGTCTTTTATTATAAGTTAGATTTCCCAAAAAAAACAATTACATATTTCCCCCCACTAACCCATATATATTACGTATTTCCCATTTTCATTAAAATGACTCTTATTTATGACTATTTTACCCTTAATGAACTATTAAATTAATATTTACATAGTGAAGAGTTCAAATGAGAAGAAAAATTTTGTAAGAATAAAAAGAATAAGTTTTAAACCAATAGAAATGCTCCATTTTACTTCATTTAATATGTGTATTTAATATTATTAATAAGGGCATATAGGTAAATTTCTATTTGTAATTAATTAGCTAACTAATTAAACTTGTAACTCCTTGTTAAATATATATATACCATTTCAAGATAAAATAATTTAGGGTGAAGGACAGTTTTCGACATGTGTAGGATAAATTTTAGTATGTGTAGGATAAATTCTTAAATGTGTATGATAAATTTAAATATGCGTAGGGTAAATTTCAGTAAGTGTAAGATATATGTAGGATAAATCTTGAAATGTGTAGGATAAAATGTTTTTTTTTTTTTTGCTTTATTAATGAGAGATAACATAATTAATAGGAGGAGTTATAAACTATTTAATGTTTTACCATTATGCCCTTTCTTCTTTTTCTTCTCACATTAAATTTCTTCTCAAATGAACCTTCCCCTATTTACATATTTCCATATTATAATATCATCAATCAATTACATATTTATCCAATTCGTGTAGTATCACCCAAACTCTTCTACTGGTTACTCTTGTCAAACAATACAAACAAAATCATAATACTTATAATAAAAAACACAAAATTTCATTAAAATGCAACCCTTACTTGTTCATAATCAATTTCGTTCAAAAAAATAAAGTTTCGTAGAATTTAAGAAGTACAAATACGATACCAAAAATTCAAAAGCAACCGCTCAACTTTGACTAATTACTTTCATTTTTTTTGTACTCTTTTCTCATCCCCCTTTACTTGTTGAGGCTTGATGTCGAGTAGGATCTTCCGGTGCTGAGTTTTTGCATGTCTTTTCATGGTGTCCATACTCACCACATCGTGGACATTTTATCGTTTTTTAGGCTCGTCACCTGGTCTAATTCTATTATTTCATGATCTTCTAGGTGGACGTTTGATTGAAGGTGGATATATCTTCTCCTCACTATCTATATGCACCCACTCATCCTTTGATATTGAAAAAGAGTTTTGAACTTTTGAGTCTAGGAAACTAAGTTAAGATCATAAAATGCACTCACTTTTCCAAGAAGGTTATCGAAATTGTGATACCGATCACAATAGGCACCCCTAAATGTACCTAAGTAATGCTATATGATTTGATTTAATATTTAGTTGGCTAATACTTAATAAACGTAATAGGTGGGTTTGGTCGTTTGATGATGTTGGGTTCTTCTCTGTTAGGAGCGTTAAGGCTGCTTTAAGGCCTACCTTAGAACAACCCCCCCCCCCCCCCTCTCCCACACAGACCCAATGTCTCAGTCGACTTCTCAGTTTAACTGGAACAACTGGATTCCGAAAAAGGTGGCCATTTTAGCGTGGAGGGCTCAGCTAGATCGGTTACCAGCTAGAGTGGGGTTACTTCACAGAAACATCCAGGTTCCTTCTTCATTATGCGCCTTGTGTGGTGATGCCCCAAAAACGACAGATCACTTATTTGTCGCTTGCCAATTTGCTAATTCAGGGTGGGCGGTGATAGCACAATGGTGTAACTTCAGTCCCTATTTTGCATTTAGTTTAGAGGAATTTCTAGGGATGGATAGATTTGTGAAGGGTACTAAGAAGAAGCGCACAGCTTCTCATGCGATTATTCTTGCCGGCTTGTGGTGTATTTGGGCGATGAGAAACAAAGTCGTTTCTAATTAGAAACAAACCGTTGGGGGGGAAGGTCATTGAGGAGATCAAAGCCTTGAGCTTTATGTGGGTTCGTAACAGGTCAAAGGACTTCTCGATAACATGGAATAGGTGGAGGAGATTCGAAGTTTTTGAAGGCTATCGATGGTTTTTTTCTTTGATTCTCTTTTGGTGATTGTCGTCTTTGGTTTTCGTGGCTTGTTGTTTTTGTATCGTCTAGTCTCTTGCTTGCTTTGTGGTTGAAATAAAAAGTTTTGATTGGCCGTTAAAAAGCGGATTTTATTATTTTATTGATTAATTTTTAGTTTATTTATCTTTTTATAATGATCACAGTTTACTTCACATATATAGTAGAGAACTTTAGTTTGATTGATTAATTAAGTTGATAATACCTTTAAAAAGTTGAAGTACTTGGTCAATAAAATCAGAAAAGTTAGTTGGTAAAATCTAATATTAACCGTACTCACTTATTTTAAAGTTAAAACAATAACTAAAACTTATATATGTAATTCCTTTTTAAATTAATAAAATTATTTATAGAGAATGATTGATTGGTAAGCCCAAAGATATCAACTAAAACATACATTTAGTGCCAATTATCTTATGATGGATTGGTAGCCTCTTGACTTTAGAAGTTGAGATTATGGTTTGGAGTCTTATCTGAGGTAAAAGTTAAATAAATAATTTGAGGTGAGCCAGGGTTTAACCACACCTTTGCGTAGTAGGTTTTCTCTAGAATGGTGGCGGCTCAGTCATCAACTCCGTCTGTGTTCACGGGCATGGGTGGCCTTAACCATTGGATTTACCCGGGTGATTGGTCGTTAAAAAAACATCATTTACTATTTTACAAACCTTGCCAGATTTACATAAAAATGGTAATTAATTACTTATTTTAAAGTTTAACAATAGTTAAAAATTATATATGTAATTCTTTTTTAAATTAATAATTTTTTTTTATAGATAATGATTTGGGAGCCAAAAGATATCAACAAAAATGGTAAGTAAATAACTAATCAAACCTTGCCAGATTTATATAAAATTATTTATAGATAATTATTTATAGTATACATTAAATATTTTACAAACCTTGCCAGATTTACATAAAATGGTAAGTAAATAACTAATCAAGATTGAGCCCTGCCTGCCAATATCACTTCCACCACCACCACCTTCACCTCCAACATCATCCACCACACCTCCGCCACAGGAGTGAGCCCAAGCAAAGGTGCACAAATCAAGTTCATACCTTAAACTAGTTCGGGTTGATCAACAAGAAGTCGAAACCAGCTTCTTCCAAACCGTGGATTTTTGGGTGGTTTTGACCGTTTATTACCGGTTTGGTTTGGTTTAATCAATTTAAAATGACAAAATTATAAACCGGTTAGAAACCTACGGGTTGTACCAGTTCCAAACCTGTTTCTATGTGGCGACAAGAAACCAGGCAACAAAAAGGTAGCATTTTACAAATTCTCCCACCACCAGTGAGCCTCTTCTCATGTCCTATATATGACACTGGAACACCGTCATAAAGCCTCCAACACCGCCAGCCACCTGCCGCCCATCACCGCCAGCATGGCGGCAAGAAGCTGTGCTCAACAATGATAGAATTTCACTTGATCACCACTACCCACCACCATTGATTAAAAAGAAGCAGGAGTAGCCAGCCAGCCATCTTCATATCATTTTTTTTAATAGTACTGCAAAATCCATCTAAACCAAGAGGCTATCGGCTTCTTCTTATCAAATGACCCTCGTGAATGTCCACCATGATCGCCACCCAGTATCATGAAAAAATAACAACTCACATAGAAGAGAAAAATGGTTTTGCTTTCAAACAAGGGAGAGGGGTGTTTCGGTTTTTAAAGAGGTATTGTTTTTGTCTTATCTTGAAAAAGCCAAAGCAATAAATAATTATGCGTTACGAGCTGATCCAAACCGAGCGGACCTTTGCTCGTGCTTGGCTCGTTTACAACCGAGCGAAATCAGAACGAGCATATTCGAACGTGTAATTTTCCGAGCGAGCGACGAGTAATTTGGACAACCATAGATTTAGCACGTTTCCTTCGATGTCTCCGCTATCGGGTCACGAAGAAGGTCTAACTGTCCGAGGATGACGTTAAGATTGAGATCGGATCATCCAAGGATGAGGCGTTGAAGCAGGTGAGGCGATGAATATACAACAAAGAACAATTGTCGCATTGTGGCGTATGGTGAGAGCGAGAGACGATTGACGACTGACGATTGATGAGAGAAAGATGTCAAGTTTTCTATTGGTTTGATTAGGCTAGTATGGATAAATATAATTGTATATTTGAGTATAGTGGTCCAAATCTAATAGAGCGGTATGTATAAAATATGAATATACATGTAATTTGTGTGTGCATATATAATTATATATGTAATAAATTAATAAAAATTAATTCGAGCCGAACCGAGCTGAGCGGACCTTTGCTCATGCTTGGCTCGTTTGCAAACCGAACCAAACCGAGCGAGCATATTTCGAGCGATCGGCAAGCGAGCGATTTGAACATCCCTAGTTTAGCATTAGTTGTTTAGTAAACAATGAACTGAAATAAACTCGTTTAGACTAAAAATTTGTAAATTGTGGAGTGATGGAGCTTGAATGAAAACTCAAAGGGACCGGAATCTCAAAATCCAAATTAGTGGGGGACGGACTCTTAAAAATCCAATATTTTACATTACAAAAAAAGATCGGATTTTTTGGTGAAAATCACACAACAAGCGAAAAATCGGTGGAGGCCGAGGCTCCCCGGGCCACAAGTAACATCCGCCCTTGAAATTGCGGGTTAGGTTCATACGGTGTTAGAAATTCACACTTCCAGTGTTTACCCATTATACTAATATGGGTTCAAGTACTATAATATTTGGATTTTAGTACTAGATTTGTGAGTAAAAACAAATAAAGAATTTACACAGAAACACAATTAACTATGAATTTTTGGTGCACCTTAACTAATTATTATATTATGGCCTTGTAACTGACGAGGTATGGTACTGGATCCAACCCGAGCGGTCGGACTTTCTTGCTATTTATTATTATTATTATAGTAATTATATATTATTATTGTGTACTAACCCGCGAAGCCCAGCGCGTTGTAGTTTATGCTACTCTAGGCTGTGTGCTCGTAGAGACAATCCCTAACTGGGCCTGGCCCATTGAGGTTAGGGTTTTTCCCATATCTCCTATATAAAAGGAGGTCTCCACCTCCTTATTAGGGCATCGAATATGGGGCAACACTTTTGTAGCTGGAAATAGGGGATTTATCCCCTACCGGCCGTCTCTTCATTGCCCACGTTTCTTTCTTTTTGTTTACAGGTCTAGGATGGAGTGGAGAAGACGGGGTGTGGCCGTTCATCACCGTAGAAGTACCAATCCGCTCGGGTTTTGCTTCTTCATTGGCACCATCCGTGGGACCTGACAATCACATCTCGTTGTTTTTTCTACTCAAAACCGAAGATCTGTTATATCGGAACTAAATGCGATTCATGAATCCAATTACGTCCAGATCCGGTACGTCATATTTGTTTTTTTTTTTTTTTTTGCTAAAACTGCATGGAATCTGAACACATGTCTGTTTGGTCTGCACATAGACCTTTGTGCTTTGAGATTCAAAATCGCTCAACTTTTGTGGTGAAGATTAGTTCTGCCATTGACATAATTTAAATACAAAGAAAAGCATTTAGAATTTTATCTGATGCCTTTTCCGATACACATACGAAACATCGATTTGTGACTTTTTCACCAAGTAAGGCATGGCACATGATTGAACCTCACATAATTCCATTACATTATAGTGGGTTATTTTATGGTTCAACTTTAACATCATATTATTTTATGGTTCAACTTTAACATCAAATCCGAATTTCATGATGCACATTTATTCTAAGCTTCACTCCAGTCGCAAAATCCTTTGTTATTTGTTGCTCCTTCACGAACCGTTACAGGCCAACGTCTTCTGCGTCCCGCCACCTCCGCGCAACCAACCAATTCCGGTAGAAGCTTCTATTCACCCGCCATTACCAACCGGCATCTCTTTGACTTACCACGCCATGTCCGGCGGACGACCCTCTTGGTCACGTCATGTCCGGCGGACGGCTCTCTTGGTGACGCCCTGTCCGGCGGATGACCCTCTTGGTCACGCCATGGCCGGCGGACGGCCCTCTTGGTCACGCCACGGCCCTCTTGGTCACGCCATGTCCGGCGGACGGCCCTCTTGGTCACGCCATGTTCGGCGGATGGCCCTCTTGGTCGCGCCATGTCCGGCGGATGACCCTCTTGGTCACCCATGTCCAGCAGATCCCTCTTGGTGACGCCCTGTCCGGTGGGCGACTTTCCAGACCACACCACATCTATGCGAGTAAACAAAGATTCACCATTTCCTCTCAATATTACAGGGAAGCTTTTTAAACCCGCCAGTGAACGTCTCGCACGCGCCTGCTCACGTGAACCAACTCGTTCCGCCATCTAAGGCCTTGAACACCTTCGGTCCACACCCGTGTGTGCCACCCGCCTTCGCATCACCAGCATGCATAAGCACTTGCAGTTGACAACCCGGTCGCATTCTTCACGGGTAGGCGTTCTCTTTTCACCGCCAAACACAGCATATCCCGGCCACCTCCGGGGGTCACTTATATGCCCCACCACCTCAGGGGGCCTACAATCACGCTCCGCCGCCACAGCGCGCACAACGAACCATTTTTCTCCTATATGTGACGCAAGTAAGCTGGAACCAGTTTATGCTAACCACAGATATCGGCACATTAATCCTTTATGTGATTTTGAAAGTGATGCCCATTTAACCTACACCAAAACAACTATTTGTTTGCCCGTTAACTGAGTAGCTATTTCCAATTTCAACCTTTCTAGTTAAAGGTATTGTAACGTGAAGGTGTACAGAAAGAAATAACATCAAGATGTACGTGATGCACCCCACTTGGTGTTAATGATGTATACTTTCATTAGTCTTACATCTCCCCAATTATTGAAAATGCTCTCTGGTCCCATCTTCTACATATTACGTTGGGAACAACTTGGTTGGAAATTTTAATGCCAATCACCCTACTACTTGTAGGAAAGGAGGAAGTAAATAGTATAGGGTCCATTATGTAACTTGGTGTTCTATATAAGACACCTTTAGTTGTAACCCTAAAATGATGAGATTCAATACAATTCTTGATCAATACAATTCCAAACCTAGTTCATTCTCTATACCAATCAACATGGTATCAGAGCAGGCTTCTGATTCTTGAAACCGTTTGCTCATAACCTACAATCGATTTTTGTCTGGAAATCAAAATCAAAACACAATCAATCTTCATTTATCCTAGCCTATTCAACTCAAACCAGAAAAAAAAAACAAAATCAAACTCTGAGAAAATTGTTCATCAAGCTTTGCAAACCCAATCAGCTGCACCTACTTCCAGCAAAACGTGTTGCAAACATGTTACACCCTAAATCGTACATGACAAAAGTCGCAGCGGAAAACACGAACCATAAAATTTCTTTCATTATAAATACCTCAACTTATTTAAAATTTAACTTTAACATAGTTCTTTCTCATAAATTCGTCATCCTCTTATTTACCAATTAAAAACATAGCTTATGTCTAATACAATATACACATCAACGTTCCCGTACAATCTCTCAATTGACTCGATCTTCGATCTCTATTCCTTAGTAATCCTCATGGCTTGTACTACCTGCGCTCACCATATAAAATTCATAACGTTAGTACGTATCATAAGCATATAAGATTTGTTCACGTTTACTTTTCATTTCATTAACTCTTTACATCCCGGCTTTCCATCTGATCATACGATCCGTAGTGAGACTTCCTTGGTATTCCTGCGTTACACTTCATCACCAGGCACGCTGTTATTATCGTTAGTACTCAATTTCATTGAATGCATGCGTACATACTTTCATACAAACTTATACATACACTTACGATCACACATAGCAACTTACATACCTACGTACCTACATACATACGTACGTACCTACGTACGTGCATACCTAAATACATCCATTCATACATACATACATACTTACATACATACATACATACATACATACCTACATACATACATACATACTTATTACATGCCTTCTCACAACTTACATACGTGCATACCTTCGTACATACTCACTTGCGTACATATACATACTATCTACATACACCCCTACATACCTACACTTATACTTATAAAACATACATACGTATATACCTACATACATACCTACATTATTATTTTCAATCACCCATTTCAATATACCCGACTCATACTTGCCTACTCATATACGTCTTCATATATCCTTATGTACTTGCTTACACACTATAATCTTACATGCATTCGCGCATACACGCTTACATACACTTCAACATACGTGTATAGAGATATACAAACATACATATGTACCAATTTACATGTGCGCTTGCCCTAATGGTCATAAAACATAAGTTAAATTAGTCATTCGCAACTTAAAACGCGTTTAAACGAGTTCCCAAGCCAAAACTAAGCAAACGAGCAACTTTCGCCAACCAGGGGGGGCTCGCGTGACGCCTAGGGCCTTGGGGTCACGCTAGGCCCCTGTTTTGGCAGAACAGGTGCAGCACAATGCTGCACATTCCCAGCACGATCCCGTTTTACGGAAACGAGCATAACTCTCTCGTTTTTTATCCGTTTTACCCGATTCTTTTTCCTATGCGTCCGTAATTTAATCCTCCACCCAATGGAGTTAAAACCAACATTCAACATAATAAAATTTCAGACTTCTAACTCTTCGGCTTATTACCCTTTTACCAAACTTTGACCCGTTCATGCATTCATCAACATAACTTGGTTATTTTACCATACCCTCTTATAAATCTAGCAATATCAGTGACGTCTATCATAAATTACTAAATTCTTGGATGTCTTGCATCCTCTTAACACATTATCGTTTATATGCTTATTTTGACCCATTAAGGGTATTCGCGCATTAATTGGTTTATGACTAACAAAACCATACTCCTCACTTCCATACTTGTCCAAAACATTACACTAATCATATAACCTGTTTCTAAACTACTTTGTAAGATCGTTTGCCCAAAATACCCATCAAGGGCATTTTGGTCAACTTTAATCCCATCCTTTACGACGAAAGACTACGACACATATTCGTCTTCAACCATCATGTTTAGTTAATTAAAACACCATATTACTTAATCGAACCTAAGAAGTGATTACAGAAATCACTTACCTTATTCGTCCGTGCTCGTATCCGATTCCTTGCCTCTTCTTGACCCGTTAACACCTCATGCTTGAGTCCGTCTCGACGTGATTCCTATACTTTCATTTCATCGAAATCACGCTCTTATTAGCATACACATTGTACATGTAACAATCATATCACTCGCATAATTCACACTTAACTTTCCTTAGTCATTTCTAACAAGCATTAAAATATATAATCAACTTCATATAATCATATCCGTATACGTTAAACTCATGTAACTCATCATGTCATTACATTTAACACGGATTGCTATAACATGTACCATACGACTTCCCATCAACCTACATTTACGACAACGAGTCAAATCATGTTTCTTATACTTAGTTGACTTTCAAAAGTCAACTATTAACCATACTTAACTATCGACTTGTTAACATATACCCGCAACATCATAATCGACTATACGGACGACACTATATACATTTCATCATACACTTGATGTGAGTACTACCTTTTAAGCATAACGTACAACTAATTCAAGCATGAATCTTCTAAACTCCTACATAACTCATCAAATCCTTCTACTAATCATCATATATCATTCCAAATGAACATTAAACATAAAATCATCATATTCCTATACTTTCATCTAACAATAATTCATCATACCCACATAATACATCAATCATTCAACAAGACTTGAACATAGGAGGTGATTCTAGTCATCATCTTCACCCTAACTAACGGGTTTCACCTCTAATCATCAAATTAACGCAAACCATACATAACCCATGTTCTACACGAGGATTCTAACCCTTGTACATGATCAATTTCATATTAACTCACGGATTAGAACATAACCCACTTCACCCATGATCACCAATCTTAGATTTAAAACATACCTTATGATCCTCTCGTGTTGGTGATCATTAATCCATGCTCGGTTATGGATTTAAGCTTCATCTTGCCTTCCGATTTGAGCATAAAGATGACGTTAGGGTTTGAGGCTCCATGGGAGCCTCCTGATCTTTCTCGAACACACGTATGTGTGTGTTTGTGTGTGATTAAGTTATTTAATAACTTAACTTTCATTTGTTCCACTTTAGCCCCTCGGGTTTACCTTTAAAACATAACTGACACTACCCTCGTCATTTAATACTTTTGACCATACCTTTAACTAGGTTAAATAGCCTAGTTATTTATTTCCTGACGTGTCACATAAGAACATATGACAAATATTAACATTCAGATTTTGGGGCGTTACAAAACACCAAATAGCAAAACCTGTTTCAGCAAATCCATAGTTTTTGGCCGCCGCACAAAACTTCGTTGTTTCCGATCTTCTCGACTGCAAACATCCGTCCTTCGCTGTGACTTTCGATCTGCTCGACAACATAGTTCCCGGCCGCCAATTCAGTGTCCATCAAACCATCTGTTACCTTTTTTTGAAACTTGGAAAGTCTTGAAAACTTGGAAACTTTCCAATCGATTTCGGTGATAAGTCTTGGAAACTTGGAAACTTCCTTTTTTGAATAAATTCGCCGGCCTCCTTTGTGTCGCTAGCGGATTTGTGGTTTGCGGGCGGACTTAAATCTTGAACGCGAGTTCAAGTCACCGGTGAATTTAGATAAATTCGCCGGTGAGATAACTTCGCCATTTAGCGGTGGTTTGCGGGCGGACTTAAATCTTGAACGCGAGTTCAAGTCACCGGTGAATTTAGATAAATTCGCCGGTGAGATAACTTCGCCTTTTTAGCGAAGTTATTTGGGTGCCAATTAAATACGCTCGTTTTTTGGTTGTCGTAAAAAAAATGGAAATCAATCATAGTAGGAACAGTGCTTGGATTTTCGATTCTGGTGCCACTGACACCATGACGTTTGAATCATCAGACATACGATCAATGTCCAATCCTCAGAAAACTCAAATCCACACTGCAAACAATGGAATGATGCAAGTGAAAGGAGGAGGAACAATTGAAATTTCACCAACTATGAAATTATCAAATTGTCTCTATGTTCCATAATTATCACACAAACTGCTCTCCATTAGCCACATTACCAAGGAGCTAAATTGTACTGTACTAATGCACCCTAATTTTTGCCTTTTACAGGATATCAGGACGGGTGTGATTATTGGACGTGGTACTGAGCGCCAAGGATTATACTATGTGGATGAAGTGGCTCAACAGGGTACTGTGATGTTAGCTCATGGAACCGAAAACCGGGAAGCCTGGCTATGGCATAGACGTTTGGGACACCCATCCGTTGGCTATTCGCATCTCCTGTTTCCAAACCTCTTCCCGTCAAAGGGAAAAATCGACTGTGAAACCTGCTTTCGTGCCAAAAGCCATCGACAACCATTCAAACCTAACAATACAAAAGTTGCTTCACCTTTTTCACTAATCCACTCTGATGTGTGGGGTCCTGCCCCTGTGATGGGGGGGGGCAAGGTCTTCGGTACTTTATACTATTCGTGGATGATTGCACTCGCATGACATGGGTGTATTTTAAAGAAAACAAGGCCGAAGTTTACGAGAAATTTATAACGTTTTATGCTATGATTCAAACCCAATTCCAAACTCAAATCCAAATCCTTCGATCCGACAATGGGGGGAATTTGTCAATACATCTATGAAACAATTCTTTAAAACCAAAGGATTAATTCATCAAACTTCTTGTGCTCATACCCCCGAACAAAACGGTGTTTCCGAACGTAAAAACCGTATTATTCTTGAAATGACTCGAGCTCTTCTAATTGAATCTCAGGTACCCAAATCTTTCTGGCCGGAGGCAGTTGCAACCTCCGTGTATCTCCTAAATCGGCTCCCAACCAAAGCTCTTAAGTTTAAAACCCCCTTAGATTGTTTATCTAAGTCTGCCAGTATTCCCCACCCTCTTACTCTTGAACCTCGAATCTTCGGATGTACAACATTCGTCCACATACCCAAAACCAACCGAAACAAACTTGGCCCATGTGCCGAGAAATGTGTATTTGTTGGCTATGGGATTGATCAAATAGGGTACCGATGCTATAATCCAACAACTCGTCAAATGTTCACCACAATGAATGTTGACTTTCTTGAAACAAAATACTTTTATACTACCCAACTCAGTGGTCAGGGGGAGAATGACAGTATAGACACTCTGAGTTGGTTAACCCAATTTCCCTCATCTGAAGAAGTAACAACAGAAAATCATCACAGTACTTCGAGTCCTTCAAACACAGCCGTACAATCGGAGGAGCACAGTACCACTGAAGAAAGTCCATCCAACGTGATACCAGAGGTAAGAAATACTGAGAACCCTGAATGTTCTACATCTTATAACTATGAGCCAACAGGGGAAACCATAGAACCGACAACAATAGAGCATACATAACATGTTGATCCAAATGTTGAACAAGTTGAGCAGGTGGAACCAGTTGTTGAACAGGTTGAACCAGAGACAACCGGAAGGTATTCCCTTCCTCCAAGAGAAAATAGAGGAGTTCCTCCTAAGAGATACTCTCCAGAAAAGGTGGTTCCAAGGTCTAGGTACCCTGTGGCAAACATTGTCACTGGAAACTTGTCTAAGGAAGCTAAAGCTTTTACAACTGCCCTGTGCTCTGAACGAATGCCATCTACAACACAAGAAGCCTTGAAATCTAAAGAATGGAAAAAGGCAATGAAGACCGAGATGGAAGCTCTCAAGAAGAATAACACGTGGGAGAAATGCATCCTCCCTCCAGGAAAGAAACCAGTGGGATGTCGGTGGGTGTTTTCAGTCAAACACAGACCTAATGGAACGATTGAACGGTACAAAGCTCGGCTGGTTGCAAAAGGCTACACCCAGACTTATGGAATCGACTACTCTGAAACCTTCTCCCCCGTAGCCAAAATCGATACAATCAGAGTCCTATTTTCTATAGCTGCCAATAAAGGTTGGCCTCTTCATCAATTTGATGTAAAAAATGCCTTTCTTCACGGGGAACTGAACGAGGAGGTCTATATGGACGCTCCACCAGGGTTCAATGAGAATTTCAAGGCTGGAGAAACATGTCGGTTGAAGAAATCTCTGTATGGGCTTAAGCAGTCTCCTAGAGCTTGGTTTGGGAGGTTTACCCTTGCTATGAAAAAATATGGCTTCAAACAAAGCAACTCAGATCATACCCTCTTTTTGAAACGTAGGGGCAGTCTTGTGACCTGCTTAATTATCTATGTGGATGACATGATTCTTACGGGAAACGATGAAGAGGAAATGTCAATGTTAAGAGATAAACTGTTCTCGGAATTCGAGATGAAAGATCTGGGAAGGTTGAAGTACTTTCTTGGAATTGAAGTTCTGAGATCTAAACAAGGGATTTTTATCTGTAAAAAGAAATATGTCCTTGATCTGCTAGCTGAAACCGGAATGATTGAATGCAGACCGGCGGACACCCCAATGGTGGTCAATCATGGCTTACACATGGAAGATGGAGCAGATCTAGCAGATAAGGAGAGATATCAACGGATGGTGGGAAAACTGATATACCTCTCCCACACTCGTCCAGATATAGCTTATGCAGTAGGAGTGGTGAGTCAGTTTATGCACCAGCCCCAAGCCAGCCATATGGAAGCAGTATTAAGAATCATCAGGTATCTCAAGGGAACAGCAGGTCATGGTATACTGTTTAAATCAAATGGGCACTTAGAAATCCAAGCTTATACAGACGCAGACTGGGCAGGGGATAAAGGAACGAGAAGGTCAACCTCAGGATACTTTACCATGGTTGGAGGAAATCTAGTTACCTGGAGAAGTAAAAAACAAAAAGTAGTCGCCCTATCTAGTGCTGAAGCTGAATTCCGAGGGGTTGCTCGTGGCTTAGCAGAGGTTTTGTGGATTCGCAAGCTCCTAACTGAGATTGGCTTTCTTCCTACTATAGCAACAAAAATCATGTGCGACAATAAAGCTGCTATACAGATCTCATAGAATCCAGTCCAACATGATCGAACAAAACATGTAGAGGTAGATCGACACTTCATCAAGGAGAAATTGGAGGAAGGTATCATAGAGCTCCCATATATAGCCTCGAAAGATCAACTTGCAGATATTCTAACAAAGGCAGTCAATGGAAACGCGTTTAGTAGCTGTTTGAGCAAGTTGAGTATTGGTGACCCCACTACTCAACTTGAGGGGGAGTGTAGGAAAGGAGGAAGTAAATAATATAGGGTCCATTATGTAACTTGGTGTTCTATATAAGACACCTTTAGTTGTAACCCTAAAATGATGAGATTCAATACAATTCTTGATCAATACAATTCCAAACCTAGTTCATTCTCTATACCAATCAACACTACTGTCTTGTTAGACTACGATGGCTCATTGTTAGTGATCCTGTTTGCCACTACGATGGCTCATTTTAATGCCAAACACCCATTCAAACTAATAGCTTAATGTTAAAT
>JARYGA010040410.1:0-39825 GCA_030545235.1 Helianthus tuberosus
TTTGCTGCATGGAAGGATGCCCTCATGCTTACACTTGGAGTGCTGGACTTTGATTATGCTCTAAGAGAGGATAAGCCAGCGGACCTTACTCCACAGAGTACTGCTCCTCAGCAGTTACTTCATGATAAGTGGACTAGAAGTAACCGCATGTCTCTTATGTTCATGAAGCAGTCCATTCATCACTCAATTAGAGGAGCTATTCCTGATTCTGACGATGCTAAAACCTATTTGGCTTCTGTGGAGGATCAATTCAAGGGAACATCAAAAGCACACGCTAGTACTCTTATCCTCAAGCTGGTGACGACTAAATATGATGGGAGGAGCGGCATACGCGAACACATCATGATGATGCATGACATGGCCAATAAGCTGAAGGGCCTAGAGATGGAGATCAGTGATGGTTTTCTTGTTCACTTCATCATCACTTCGCTTCCTTCGTCCTATGAAGCATTCAAGATCAATTACAACACTCAGAAGGACAAATGGACGATGAGTGAGCTGATCGCTATGTGCGTGCAAGAGGAAGAGCGTATGAAGATGGATCGCACTACTGATGTTGCTAACTTCACCACCTCCAGCTCTAAGAAGAGGAAGAACAATTATCAAAGAAAGGATGCTTCTAAGGTTCACAAGCCAAATCCAACTCCTAATACAAGTGCACCTTCCAGCTCTAAGAACTCCTTAGGCAAACCCTATTGCAAGTTCTGTAAGAAAACAGGACATAAGCAAAAGGAATGCCCTGACTTCAAGGAGTGGCTGGCTAAGAAAGGTAACGATTTTTTCATGATACTTGAGTCCTTTAATTTAAATGTTCCTGCTAATTCTTGGTGGTTTGACTCTGGTTCTATGGTACATGTTACCAATTCACTTCAGGGATTCCTTACAATCCGGAAGCTGGGAAGAAACCAAAGAACACTTAAAGTTGGAGATGATCGGGAATTAGAAGTGAAGGCCATAGGAACATTACAATTATTTTTGAAAACTGGTTTATGTATTAAACTTTATGATACCTTATATGTTCCTGAGGTAACTCGGAACCTTGTATCAGGACCAAAGTTAGACATGGACGGTTTTGTTGTTTCCCATGGTCATCGCAAACTTTCTATTCTCTATGATTCCGTTGTTTATGGTACTGGCATTCTGGATGGTGGTCTCTATAGATTAGAACTAGATGATAATTTTTCCAAATCTTTGTTGTCATATAATATAAATGAATCACTCACAAAGATGGAAAAGAAACAAATTCGAGACTTAGAGACTTCATCTATGTTGTGGCATCAACGTTTAGGCCACATCTCAAGAGAACGATTAAATCGTCTCGTAAAGGATGAAGTCTTACCTCCTCTCAATTTCACCGATTTTGGAACATGTGTCAAATGCCTTAAAGGCAAAATGACATTAGCAAATAAGAAAGGTGCCACTAGGAGCTCTAATTTATTAGAACTCATTCACACTGACATTAGTGGTCCTTATCAAATTGCTGGTATAACAGGACATACTTCATTTATCACTTTCATTGATGATTATTCTCGTTACATGTACTTGTATCTTATAAAGGAAAAGTCTGAATCTCTAACAACTTTTAAAGATTATAAAGCTGAAGTTGAAAAGCAATTAGATCGTCAAATTAAAGTTGTGAGATCAGATAGAGGCGGTGAATATTATGGAAGACATACTGATGTGGGTCAAGCTCCTGGTCCATTTTATGAGTTTTGTAAGGGCCAGGGGATTGTGAACCAATACACCATGCCTGGTACACCTCAGCAGAATGGTGTCGCTGAACGAAGAAATCGTACCCTTATGAACATGGTGCGCAGTATGTTGGCCAACACTAATTTACCATTATTCCTCTGGACTGAAGCGTTAAAAGCAGCTGTTCATATACTCAATAGAGTTCCTTCTAAGTCTGTCCCTAAAACTCCTTATGAACTTTGGACAGGAAGGAAACCGAGTCTTAAATATATGAAAGTATGGGGCTGCATTGCTGAAGCAAAACTTTACAATCCTTTCCTAAGGAAACTTGACCCTAAAACAGTTACCTGCTTCTTTATCGGGTATCCTGATCATTCAAAGGGTTATCGTTTCTATTGTCCTTCCCATGTCACCCGTATTGTTGAAACCAAGCGTGCTGCGTTCCTGGAGGATTTCAAGGTCAGTGGGAGCAGTACTAACCCTTATGAAGAATTGCAAGAAGTACAAGACGCGGGGGGGAGAGACTCGTCGCTTATCATTACTCCGTTTACTCCTCTTGTACCCCATGCAACTGCACCTGAAGTCACTGCACAAAATCCATCTCCACAATCAGAACCCATTATACCTCATAACGAAGGCACATCAAACGCTCAAAACCAAGACAACGCTGAACCCGATAATCAACTCAGGAGGTCATCTAGGCAAAGAAGGCCTACTAATTGGGATGATTATGTTACCTACCTGACTGAAATGGATGCTGGAAAGCTCAATGATCCTATCTCTTATAACGAAGCCATTAGCAGTGATCAGTCTTCTGAATGGAACAAAGCAATGATTGATGAGCTTGAATCCATGAAGAAAAATGACGTTTGGGATTTAGTCGAATTACCCAATGGTGCCAAACCTGTAGGTTGTAAATGGGTGTTCAAAACAAAACTGGATCCGAATGGGAACGTTGAACGCTACAAAGCGAGATTGGTTGCAAAGGGCTACACTCAGAAAGAGAGAATTGATTATCAAGAGACATTTTCACCTGTCTCTCGTAAAGATTCATTAAGGATCGTTATGGCCCTAGTAGCTCATTTTGATTTAGAGCTGCATCAGATGGACGTCAAAACTGCTTTCCTTAACGGAGACTTAGACGAAGATGTTTACATGAAACAACCTGAAGGCTTTAAACCTGAAGGTCAGGAGCATCTAGTCTGTAAGTTGAAGAAATCCATTTATGGGTTAAAACAAGCATCACGTCAATGGTACCTCAAGTTTGATGAAGTCATGAAGAGGCAAGGTTTTATGAAGAATCAAGTGGATCAATGCACCTACCTCAAGATGAGTGGGAGTAACTTTACTATACTTGTCCTTTATGTAGATGATATTCTATTGGCAAGTAATAGTTTAGACATGTTGCATGAGTCGAAGCGTTTACTCTCGCATAACTTCGACATGAAGGATCTCGGAGATGCTTCTTACGTCATTGGCATCGAAATTCACCGAGATAGACACAAAGGGATCTTAGGATTGTCTCAAAAGACTTACATAGATCGTGTCCTTACACGTTACAACATGCAACAGTGCAAACCCTCTGTCGCTCCAGTAGTTAAGGGAGATGTTTTCGGTTCATTCCAGTGTCCGACAACAGAGGTTGAAAAGGAGCAAATGAGCCAGATACCTTATGCGTCAGTAGTCGGGAGCCTGATGTATGCTCAAGTCTGTACTCGCCCAGATATCGCTTACATTGCTGGAATGCTAGGTCGTTATCAGACTAATCCTGGCCTAGATCACTGGAAAGCAGCTAAGAAGGTCCTTAGATATCTACAAGGGACGAAAGACTATAAACTGACATATAGAAGAAGTGATCATTTAGAAGTGGTAGGTTATTCTGATTCTGACTTTGCAAAATGCAAAGATGACAAGAAATCCACTTCGGGCTACATCTTTATGTTAGCAGGCGGACCTATCTCATGGAAGAGTCATAAACAACAGTTAACTACAACTTCCACAATGATGGCAGAGTACATTGCTGTTTACAACGCAACCTGTCATGGAATGTTGCTTAGAAATCTGATCACTGGACTCAAAATCGTCAATTCCATTTCTAGACCATTGAAGCTTTACTGTGATAACTCAGCTGCCGTTAGTTTCTCGAACAGTAACAGTTCGACTGGAGCTGGTTTATATCTTGATACGAAGTACTTGTTCGTACGTGAACGAGTTGAGGAAAATAATCTTTGTATTGAGTATATTAGTACTAAAGATATGCTAGCGGATCCGATGACTAAAGGTCTCCCACCTAAAGTTTTCGAAGAACATGTATCGAATATGGGACTTACTAAAGACCTTGTTTAATGGCATATTGTACTAGCTTATGTTTTAATTAATAAAATTTCCTCAGTTTGATTTTGTATGTCTCTAACATATGTTCTGTCGGTGTAATGACATATAGACAAATATAAATACAAATCAGACGCTAAAGGGCTTACATATTTTGATCGTAACTGTTAGGTTTTAAATTGAGGCTATAGAATGACTAATGGGGGTCCTGAGTCGCATGATGATTCAACGGCTGTATTTCTCTGCTATAGTTCTTGGTTTAAGGCTAAAATGAGTGTTAACTCCTGGCCAGGCTTACCTAATACTCATGATAAATGATTACTTGGCTAAGTGGGAGAATGTAAGATTAAATATATTAATGTTGTAATATTTAATCTTGTAGCCTATATAATCATTTATATTATATTAGATCAAAATATATTTAATAACCTATTATAATTGGTTGGTAATTGTTGATGGACCATATTACCCTTATTAACTAATTAGGTTTCCTCTTGGGTGTATAAATAAGGGGCTTATTAGAGAGTTAAAGGGTTAGACACTTTACACAATCACAACCCTCATTAACATCATAATTTCGTGACTCTCTCTCCCTCAACCGAATTCATCCCTATTTCGGTTTTCATCACCATCATAACTTTACACCCTAAGGAGGAACCGAATCAACTTGACAAGCATGTCGAACACTATGGCTGGTTCTCTGACTGGATTCTCCACTGCTTTGAACACCATAACAGGTATGTGTTTCATGTTTTCCATTTAGTTCAAACAGAACTGATCAACAGAAAAGCTTCAGGACGAAAGGTGCGGGTCGGAACGGTTCGGTTCACAATGTACAGGTCAGAACAGTTCGCGTCAGAATGGTACCGGTTGAAATGTTTCGGATCGAAACGGTACAGTTCAGAATAGTTTGGGCCAAAACATATCGGGTTGAAACGGTTCGGGACGGAACAGTTGGGCTCAAAACGGTTTGGATCGAAACGATACGACGTCAATCGGTTGAAGATTTGAATGAATTTACTTGAATTCATTCACCTGTAGGAAAGATTTTGAATTCCTTTAACTAAAGGAATTCATGTCTAATTGCAATTCTAATTCCTTTGTCAACCAAAAACATGAAGATTGGAATTGAGATCCTAATTCCAACAAATTTTGTAAACTAAACATCTTAAAGGTGCAATTCAGATTCCATTAAATCCCAATGAATTCCAGCGAACCAAACGCACCCTTATAATTTATTTCTTATTAATTTAAATATAAATATAAAATCAAATTATTATATACTACAATATATTATTAAAATTTAAGTAACTGCACAAATGTTCCTTGTATCCAAAATGAAGTAAAAAACGTAAATAGCTCAGCTGGTTATAAAAAGGACATTTAATTCATTTTATTTAAATTTGACAGAAAACTTAACGAGCGTTAGTCTTAGTATCAAACATTGATACAAAAATAAAACCCCACCCCAACATGTCACTTTAATCCCTTATTACCCAACATTATTACTTTTGATAAACCACATGAACTAACTGTGCCATTAACTGTAATAACTGAACAAAATTAGAGTAAACTGCAACTTGCGTCCCAATGCTTTTTGTACAGAGTCAACTTGAGTCCTCGCTTTGAAATTTTTTGTTGTTACACTATACCCCCTCCTAATATCGATAGTATTTTCAATTAAATGGCTAACAGCTAGGGGGCAAAATGGTTTTTCCCCATAAAATCAAACCCTAAACACTATTTCATTCTTCATTTGATTTTAAATCCGATTGCGTCCCTCATATGATGTCACACCCTGATTTTTGCGGAAGCGTGATTATTGGTGTGACTTTCTTAATACCATAGCATTCAATCATAACAACGCTATATGATAAAACCATTAGATGTTCATCCATAAATTAAGTTTGATAATAGCACAACATAATTGTTTGAAACATCGACACCAAATTCAAGTTACAAACCACAACAAGTTTTAAGGAGTTCACTAAGACTCGTCAAAAGACCTTAAACAAACCCGAGTTTAGAACCATGTATCTCGTCCAGGATTAAGATACATCTCCTAAACCCTAAAGACCTGGATGACATCTTTTATTTATAACGCAGCTTGAAAATATGCAAACACCTGCCAGATCCACTTAGTTCCCTGAAATACATGTAATTTGAAAACATCAACAAAAGTTGAGCGAGTTCATGTGTTTGTGTATATGTATGTATAAAACCTTTGTAACAGTGTATGTATGTTTGTAAATCCCGGTATGATAGCAAACAAGGAAAAGATCACCAATGGTTTGCAAGGCCACTGATATGTGTGACGGCGTAGGAAGGCTCAAACCTAGCAAATTTGTACCGGGGTTCCGGCTGGAAGACATAGTCACCCTATGGGCCACCCTGGTCCTCATGGGTGTGGGCTCGCTACACCCAAATAGATCTATCACTCATGCCCCTCGGTCCTTATACGAGGATTAATGGTCTCAAGTATGCGCCTACCCATTCACATGATCTATGGTACTTTCCTAGGCTAACCATACAAATTGTATTTGTATGTAATCCTTTTGTAACATGTATTTCACCCCCGAAGTTAATAAACAAAACAGTTTAAAGAAAAGGGGGACATGAACTCACTGTCTTGCGTCTTCGGTACCCGTAACTCAAATCCCTTCAGCAAACACGACTACCTACAATGTACTAACGTCTATTAGACGAACGGGTCGTGCCTTGTCTTAGTATTAATGTTTTTTAGTTACGTTTCTGATATCATTCCAATATAATTATTGTCAAAATAATTAATATTTCAACTTAAATTATATTTATAATTTTGGAATAATTGTTAAACAACATTTTTGTGATAATACTTCTCAAGTATTTATACTTATATTTCCTTCCCAAGGATGGGGGTATCTCATACATGTATATTCATATCCTTGTATTTGTTAAGTATTCTTATACTTAACTTCTGATTAATTATTCCGGAATAAATATCCAATACATATTTCCTAAATATATGTTTTATTACTTAGAAAAATTATTCATAATTTTTCTTTTCGCAAAACTTATTTGTAGTTCCAAAGTAATATATTTTCAAGTCTCATTTCAGAAAATATATATATAATTCCTAGTAATTCCAAGAGAATATATATTTTTCCCAAAAATATTATACTTCCTAGTAATTCCAAGAGAATATATTTTTACTTCCCGAAAATAATATATCTCCTCCTTGTCAAAAACAATGTATTCCAAGAAAATATATATTTTTCCCAAAAATATTATACTTCCTAGTAATTCCAAGAGAATATATTTTTACTTCCCGAAAATAATATATCTCCTCCTTGTCAAAAATATGATATAACTTGGTAATATTTGGAAAAATCATATTTTTACTTCTTTGTATCCAAAATATCATTTACCAAAAATATATTTATAAGCACATTTTCCGGAATATTTTGGTAAGTTACATTTCTTAGTTCGATTTCTCAATATTCCGTGTGTAACTTGTGTATTTATTCCTTGAGATTTTTGGTATACTTTGGATTGTAATTTCTTCGTATTTTTGTTAAGTTATATTACTTTAACCCTAAAATAATATAACTATTACACCAAGTATACAAATATTCACACATATCATGTCTTTAATGTATATATATTCTAAATATATATTTACCCATTTTTATTTGTAAAAACCAACCTCCAATATTTGTATCTTTGTAACAAGAATTATGGCAAAGTTTATATTGAAAAACTCATGCTCAAAATACACTTGTAAATATTTGTTTGAAAATATATTTCTAAGTGTTTATATTTTTGGAAAATTTTGCCATAATCATGTGATTTACATAACAACATGAACTTGAACTTTCATAAAAACTTGTAGTAACTTGGTAGTGTGTTTAGTAGGTTTAGTTACCCTCCAAAATGTATTTACTTCTTTATAAACTTCATTCTTGAAAGATTTAGGTGTTTTCAACTTGTAAACATGTTTTACAAAAATGTTTCTTTATGAAATCTTCTTGTTTCTCAAGTGTTTCTACACTTGTTTTATCACCAAAAATAGTGTATGTTTAAGTAAGAACCAAGATCTTCTAAAAATCATATTTTGAACTTGGTTCTTTTGGAAAACCATTCATAAATCTTAGATCCATAAGATTATTAACTCACTTTAATTATTATTTTTCAAGAAATCACTTTATTCTTCAAGTTCATGCTTACACATGAGGATGATTATCTTGTTTTATCACATAATCATCCTCTTACTTGCTAGATCATATGTTTAATTACAATCTAGCAAGCTCCTTATGATGATCAACATCATAATCTCAAGAAAATAACAATCAAGTATCATACATACACTAAACATCATAGTTTCATCAAGATTTCATCATATGTCAAGCTTATGTTCGTGTTTTTTGATTAGGTTCTTTAGTGTTCTTCATGATTTTCATCGCATATCATCTTTTAACCAACTAAATTAGAAGTAACAAGAGATTATAAGGGCCTTACTACTAGCTCTATGGCTAGGGATGAACACAAGAAGTTGAAGATGACAAAAGTGATGGATAAAAGCAAGTGTAAGAGGTCCTTCAATCTCTAGAGCCACCAAGCTTCTTTAGACACCTTCTAGCACCTTGTGATGGATGTGGAATGAATGAACAAAGCTTGACAATGGTGGTGGTGTGGTTGATGGAGTTCGGCCGAGAGGGGGAAGAAGGAGGGGGAGTGAGTTGTGTGAAGTTGATGAATGAAGTTAGAACTCTCAAGGTTTAACTTATAACCATATTACTACATAAACTCTTGGATAATATGTCCCTTAGAGTACAAGACATATCTATTAAACAATTGCAACAAAATCAAATGTGTAAGGGGCCTTGGTAGCCGTGAGATAGGTGGGGGGTCTAGTATAGGTTTCAACCAATTAGTTATCATATAGTTCAAAACCAAGTAGTAGTTAGGTGTTTTAGTCACTAGATATTTTTAGTGGGTGTTAGGGTGTTCGGGGATCATAACTAGCTCAGAAATAATAAAACAATGCTTCTAGTGTAATTTTGGTGTTTCGGGTAGTGTCCGGTTGTTTGGTTAGTTACCGGTTCGTTAAAGTGCTAAACTATACCGTTTAGTGATCTTTATGTACCCTTTTGTGACACTTTTAATTCCCGACAATTAGGAAAGCATTCAGGACCATTTAGTCATATTTTTGCACGTTACTAGCTTGTTAAAAAGCTGATTTTTGGTGAATTATGCAGAATTCTGCACTTTATGTGGGTTTTAGGCACTTTCCGGCACTTAAACTATCACCTAGTGAAGCAGTTTTGTGATCCTCACTTTCCTACACACTATGCTAGTGTAGTACCTTGTCTCTGGCCCATACGGGGTCTCAAAACACTGTCCGTCTATGTACTGAACTTCGTCAGCATTTTTCTGAGTTATCCGCTAACTGTGCTAGCTGTGCTTTGTGCATCGTTTATGTCAATAAAGTTCGTATGTAAAAATGATGTGACATTATGAAATGTGATGCATATGTAAGTATGATGCAGTAATCAGAGAGCAGTCATTTGTAATTCAGCACAGTCATTAAGCACTAATCATGGTTAATTAAATTGTACGGATACCTGGATTTTTGACGGTTGTCACATTCTCCCCCTGTTACGAAAATTTCGTCCCGAAATTTTAGTTCTGCTACTAGCTGCAGGGGTATTGGGGAACAAGTGTGGGTATTTTGCTTTCATGCGATCCTCACGCTCCCAAGTGAAATCTGGGCCGTGACGCGCGTTCCAACGAACCTTGACGAGTTTAACACTACTCCTACGCGTCTTGTTAACCTTCCAATTAGTAACCTCAACGGGTTCTTCGGTAAAGTGGAGCGTGTCGTCAATGCGAATTTCATCGGCAGGAACGACAACTGTTTCTTGAGTTGGACTCTTTTTCAGATTAGATACATGGAATGTATCATGAACGCCATTCAGTTCTGTGGGTAGATCTAACTTGTAAGCTACAAGACCAATCCTCTCCAGGATTTTGAACGGTCCAATGTATCGCGGGTTCAACTTTCCACGCTTCCCAAAGCGTGCTACACCTTTCCAAGGTGAGACTTTTAGTAAGACCATATCTCCCACTTCAAACTCCAACGGTTTCATTCTTTGGTCCGCATAGCTCTTTTTTCGGTCTCGAGCCGCCTTGATGCGCTCTCGGATCTGTAAAATCTTATCAGTCGTCTCTTGAACCAATTCAGGACCAACAAGCTGTCTATCACCCGCATCTGCCCAGCATGACGGTGATCGACACTTGCGTCCGTAGAGAGCTTCAAATGGTGCAGCTTGAATGCTTGCATGGTAGCTGTTGTTATACGAGAATTCTACCAAAGGTAGATGAGTGTCTCAACTACCACCCAAGTCCATTACGCAAGCTCGCAACATATCTTCCAACGTTTGAATCGTTCGTTCGCTCTGGCCATCTGTCTGTGGGTGAAATGCAGTACTCAAATTCAGTTGAGAACCAAACGCTTCTTGGAAGGATTGCCAAATCCTTGACATGAATCTCCCGTCTCTATCAGATATAATCGAGAGAGGCACTCCATGTCGTGCAACTATCTCTCTGAGGTACAGCTCAGCAAGCTTGCTAGTGTTATCCTTTTCCTTGATTGGCAAAAAGTGTGTAGATTTCGTCAGACGGTCTACGATTACCCAAATCGTATCATGACCTCTGGGTGTCCTTGGTAACTTCGTTATAAAATCCATTGAAATCTGCTCCCATTTCAACATGGGTATTTCGGGTTGTTGCAGAAGACCTGAAGGCTTCTGATATTCGGCCTTTACCTTGGCACAAGTCAAACATTTGCCAACATACGTTGCAACATCACCTTTTAATCTCGGCCACCAGTAGAAATCCTTTAAATCTTGGTACATCTTATCCGATCCTGGATGGATCGAGTACCTTGACTTGTGAGCTTCATCAAAAATAACGTTTCTAAGACCACCAAAGAGGGGAACCCAAATTCGTTTCATGAAGCACAACGTTCCTTCCTCATTGGGTACGAGCTTCTCTCTGTGCAGCACGAATGCGCAATGAGAGGTCCGTTTGTATAATCATTTCCAATGCCCGAACCCTTATGGGCTTGATTCTTTCTTTTCGACTCAAGGAGTCTGCAACTACATTCGCCTTCCCTGGGTGATACTTGATTTCGCAATCATAATCGTTTAACAGCTCCACCCATCGGCGTCGTCTCATATTAAGCTCCTTTTGATCAAATATGTGCTGCAGGCTCTTGTGATCAGTAAAGATCGTACAGCGTGTGCCATACAAGTAATGTCGTCAGATCTTTAATGTAAACACCACAGCACCTAGTTCCAAATCATGTGTGGTGTAGTTCTTCTCATGGATCTTCAACTGGTGTGAAGCATAAGCTATAACCTTCTGTCGCTGCATCAACAAGCAGCCTAATCCCTGACGCGAGGCATCACAATACACCACTAAGTCGTCGGTGCCGTCGAGTAGGGACAAGATGGGTGCATCGCAAAGCTTGTTCTTCAACAACTGAAATGCTTCTTCTTGCTTGTCTCCACATTCATACTTCTTGTCTTTCTGAGTAAGGTGACGGGTGGTCCACGGGACAACCCTTAAGTGTGTTAAAAGATAAGTTAATCCCCCATTTGATCATTTAATTGTCTTGAATTAGATGACTACGTTTGCTTGTGTTTCAGGTACATTTGGGGCTTAAAAGTGTGGAAATTAAGCTTCGAATAGGCGCGACTTGATTGGAGGATTGAAGATGGAGCATAAATGAAGAAAATATTTTTTTTGGAATTGAATAATTAAGAGGATAGGATTATAGAGGACGAAATTACGAGAACGTAGGCGAAAACGGTGAAGAAAACGGAGTTAAAACGAAAAAGTTATGAAGAAAACAAAATTGCGTGCTGAAAGCTACCGTAACTTACGGTAGATACCGTAAATTACGGTAGCCCCCAGCATTTTTCTTCCACCGTAAGGCAGTAGAGACCCACCGTAAGCCATTCCAAGCCACCGTAAGCTACGGTGGGTGGCCACCGTAGCTTACGGTGGAGGCCAGCGTGAAACTTGTAACTCCCTCATTTAAGGTTGTTTATGGTGCCTTTTCATCAGCTAATCATTCCCATTCGTTTTGTAACTCCTAAGGGGAGAATTTTGGGTGTTCTAAGGTGTTCTTGAGTGATCTAAACATGAAGACTTTGTTTTTGATTCCAATGGACAAAGGTTCGATTGTGATGATGGTTCATAACACTATGAGCGGCTAGATTTGCTTGGTGATCGTCTCGGATGTAAGGTTTTATTTGTGAAAATTATGTTTGTTCTTTAATTTCTGGAATATTAGACTGTGCATGTGTTGTTAGTTTATTATGGTGTTTGATTGGTTGTTTGTAAATTGTTGATGTATGTTTGATCATAGTTCTAAACCATACATTCTTGGTGCCGTTGGCAATCGAGATATCATGGGAGGGATTAGGGTTGGATATGTGTTGATTGGTCATCGGGTAACAACCTTGCGTTCTAGGAATCCGAGTACTTAGTTCCCTTTCATCACAAACAATTGATCTTACATGAGCCATGTCTATGTGGTTCTTTCCAGTTGAATATGAACGTTAGTTGTCCCTTAAAACCTGAAACTCGGGATGATCACTATCCTCTTATCTTGTTACAAAACTTAACCTTGATTTGTAATCTAATTTAGTTTAATTTAGTTAATTAAAACCAATCAAACCAAACATTGAAATTTACATTTCTTGCAATTTAGATTAATCTAGTTAGTTAGACATACATTGAGATAACACATATTCCACAAACTCCCTGTGTTCGATACCCACTTACCGCTAGCTAATTAGTTGTAATTGGATTAAATTTGCGTGACCACGACAATGACGTCAAATTTTGGCGCCGTTGCCGGGGAGTAGTGCACAACGTGTGTTATCTTGTGTATTAGTTTGAAAAAAAAAATAAAAAAAATACCAAAAAGATTTCTTTTATGTTCATGATTTACACTTGGTAGTTGAGTTGTGTTGTGCAGGATGACAGGGCATTGCACAAATTTCAGCTTATTTACGTGTAGATTGTGCGGGGGTCCACGACATCCATGTATTGGTTGCCACGAGGCTCACTACAGGAGGGCACATGGAAAACCGGTGTCTTATGTTTCACAGCTTCCACCTCCATCATACGTTGACGATTATGAATCAGAAATGGAGGATGACTATTATTCATATGGATACGATCGGGACGAGGAAGTTTATTATGAGGCAAGGATGGATGGTCTATGTTTTTGTTGCGGTCGCGATCACACTTATGATTATGATGTGTGCACGGTGTATTCGGAAAACCCGAAGTATTGGGATAAAAAGATGATGGATGCGCGCATCTTAAGACCGTATCAGGGATATCGACAATATCATCCCGAAGAATATTCTGAGCCCGAGGGTGTTTATGTTTATGAGACCGAGGAGGAGAAAGAGCTTGCTGTATTGGAAGTAACTTTGTCCAAACTCGAGCAATATTTAGTAACACCCAACCTGTCCGATGAAGACCGAATCAGCTGCTTAGTTTCTAAGTGTCATACTTTAAAATTGAAGATAGAGATAGAAGAACGCCTCTCACCATTACCTGACGATATTAGAGATTATTCTCACATGAAGGAGGAGGTTGTGGAGGATAATACCACACCAATGAGTCCTTTATCTGATGAAGAGTCACTTGTAGATCAGATGATGTGTGCAGATTATGAGGTAGAGCAGGCTGATGGGATGGATATGTGTACCGAACCTCTTCCCATATCAATAATTCAAATTAACAAGTGTGGGGAAGAGGGTTCGAGGAACAAGATGAGAAGGGTGAAACTACCAGACATTAAGGTATATGTCATGAAGTGGACTAGCAAAGCCCGCAGGAGCAGCTTTAACATGCCAAATATACTGACAAATCTATGGAGATGGCATGTAAATTTCCGGGCATTTGTTGGAAATGCTGCGGGTAAGTGTGCATTAAGACCACCATAACGCATATCAGGTATGGTCTGGCTGAAGACCTTTAAACTTAGCGCTCTCGGGAGGCAGACCGAGGATGTAGAGTATTGTATTTTTGTTTTGTTTTGTTTGGTTTTGTTTTGGTGTTGTGTTTGTGTTTTGGCAGGTTATTACGTTTCAACCCTCGCGGATGCAATGATTCAAGTGTGGGGATGTTTGGCAACATCCCCGTTGAGATATCGGCGAATCCAAGAGATGTTTATGAACCGGTCTGATTACCGCAGCTGCATCACTACCAACACTGCTGATTTACTAATCAGGTTGTGTCTTGTTCTCATTTTGTGCACCTTTGTATATATTCATGTTTAAGTTTACGGTTGGGCGGTTGGGTGGTGTTTTGATGTGTTTGTTTGTTTGGTGGGTTGTGCTAGTGGTGGTGTGTTTTTTTTTTAATTTTCATAAAAAAATAAAAAAGAAATAAAAAAAAAAGAAATTTGGGATTTGAGAGTATTAGCGAAAGCTAATGTTTTTGGTTAGAAGCGATCTTTCCTTCAAAACCATACATTGGGACAATGTATCCCAAGTGTGGGGATGGGGGGAATTTTTGAGGAATTTTAAAAAGCCAAGCGAAAATTGTCAACATTTGAAAACTTGATGTTGTTCCACTTGACACACTGACACCCCTTTATAGTCATTTCTTAGTGAGGGTTTGAGCCACATATGATTATTATAGATATTTCTTTGTTTTGAGTGGCGGTGTGTGTATTGTGTTAATAGAACTTGTGTACGAATTCGTGTTAAATCTTAGAGTTAGCATGCTTGTGAAAATGATAGGGGACTTTTAGGTAGCCTCGTCTAGATGTGTGAGAGTGTGGGAATTGAGGGTTGGACCTCATACGTTACATATATGAGCTTGGTATTGTGAGGGGTGGGGGTTTGGTCTTTAGAAAGCCATGTTTGAGCCTTATACCATTCGGTTGTGACCCGAACCTACTTTCTACAAAACTTTACCTTTTGAGATGACCCGGTTTAGGAGTCTAGTTGTGAATGTTGATGTTTTTGTATATTGTGTGAATTGTTATATATTATATGAAAAAAAAAAGAAAAGAAAAGAAAAGAAAAAAAAAAGAAAAATATGAGAAAAATACAAAAAGAAGTGATTGGTTGCAATAGTGATGGAGAGGGTGAAACCCGAGCTTTAGAGTGGTTAATTATCATGTTTTATGTGTATTTGATGTGTCTATTTGCTTGGAATGAAGTAACTATGAGATTTTGGTGATTTGTAGGTAAAACACGTAAATCGGTGCATTTACGATGGTTAAAGATGAAGTTGTGAGCTTTGGATGGGATATTGCAGCTCGAGGATGAATATTGAAGTTTGTTCGGGTGATATGAAGGCTCACGAGTGAAAGGAGTATGAAAGAACAAAGTACAGGGACCATTCGGTACTTAATTGGAAGTTACTTTGTGTCTAAATGTGCAAGAGATGAGATTCTACAAAGTATAGGGGCCGTTTGGTAATTAATTGGAAGTTAATCATAGTTGAAATATTGAAGACATAAGTGATATTGAAGTTTGAGGGGTCTCCGGGTCATTAAACGAAAGTTATATGATGGGTAAATGTTAAGAAGATGATGGGAGTTTAGTTGGGGGACCAATCTTGCCATTCTATGAAAGTTGCACAATTGTTGGAGAAAAGTGTTGCAATTCACGTTCTTACCCATGGTTTGTAAACCATGGGTCATGGTTCAGGAGTGTATAGTTATAAAACCAACAGCAAGTCTATACCGTGACCCCCACTTCAGACTGTGACTCCCTGTTCAGAATCCCTGTTAGTGCAGCAAAGGTAAACTGTGACCCACGGTTCTGAACTGTGGGTGAAGCTGGGCAATAGGGGAGCGCGAATTGGGCTTATTTTAAAGGGTTTTATAAGATAAAAACCCTAGTTTCTCATTATCTATCACACACTATCGATCCTAGGCTTCAAGATACTCAAGATTCAAGGTTTCTTCCATCCAATTCCATCAAGATTCTCAATTCAATCACCGAATCAACCATGATTTCTTCATCAATTCAAGCTTTTGAAGATTCTTCGTGCGAGATGAGCGGCTAATCTCCTAGTGGTTTCCTCCGGATGGAGGGTTTGTGTAATTAGGTACTTTTATGTGTTTTTAATCATTGTAACTTGGTGATCTAAGCATCCGATGCTTTTCACCATGGATTTAATTGACTGATTGTAACTGATTGCATTTATTTAAACCTTGATTTCTAAGCATTCAGTTCCCGAGAGTTCTAGTAATTGGGATATATTTGACATGGGATTAGGGTTTGTAATTGTAATTGATAATCATTCGATAACCTCCCGTTATGTATTGACCGGAGTACTTAGTCGTTGGTTATCACAATTGGTTAATTAGGTTAAACATTTATGTCTATGTGAATGTTTTGATTAAACACATAACTGAACTTGTTTGCAAACCTGAAATTCAGAGGAACCATATTTCTTTCTACTGATTCAAATCACACTTTTTATTCGTTAATTTAGTTCTTTCACATAATCAAACAAACCAATTTCTCAATTTAGTAACCGTTAATCAATACTTAGCATAAAAACGCTTTCCACAGTCCTCCCTTGGTTCGATACCCTGCTTATTCTATACTAATAGTTTAAATAGGTTTTTGCATGTCCATAACGACAGACATCAAAATGGTGCCGTTGCCGGGGAGGCGTGCGCAAAGTGCTTAGTGTTAAGTTCTAGTTTTAGTTAAATATACAAAAATTCAAAAATAGTGTCTTTTTAGTTTGTTCTGTTTTGGTCGGATTTACGCGAGGTTTTCTTGTTTTTTGTTTGTGCAGGTGATCTAGTAAGTGTATGCATCATACTCGAAATTCCGGGAAGTCATCACCATTAGTGTTCGACCCAGAGATCGAGAGAACAGTAAAGCATACAAAGCGAGTACTACATCGTGAGAACAAGATCCTACAATCACCTATACCCACATCTAAGACAATGGAGAACTCAGCAACTCCGGAGAAACATCCGCAAAACCCACTTCCACAACAACAATTCTCACCAACACCCACTAACCCTTCACCAAACACTACTATACCACCACCACAGTCTACACAACCTACTTCTACATCTCCAGTACCATCATTCTCAACCTTTTTCCCAAACCTTGATAACATTCAACCAACTTCTACCCAAACAACATCTCTTCAACACCCAACTACAAACCAGACTGTCAATTTACAGCAGTCGTCTCCTTACGTTAGAATCATTCCTGATGACACTCCATCACCGATTCAAACTCAAGCACCTAATGCAACATCAATTCCGCCAGCCGCTCGACCGGTTATTTCACAGCAAAGTCAGCCAATGCCAAATCTTTATAGATCAACCATCTATGATCAAGGAAATAACTCAGGTGATTTTGATGATGGCTATGAGGAATATGATAACTACATGGGTCAAAACGAGAGACAAGTGGTTAACACGGGTAGCTATGAGAGGCAAACAGTCGGATTGGGTGTGGCCGAGAGAGTCAATCAAGGGAACGTAGGGTATCAACAATATGTGCAACCAACGCCTATACAACAGATGCCACAACAATATCATCAACCTGACCCACTCAATCAGCAGCCTGCTCCGAGAAGGCCGGTGGTGGACATTCCATTACCACCGCCGGTACCTCAGATGCAGGGTCAGGCAAGACCGCTGCCACGAAACCTACACCGACCGGTGATTTTACCGGAAGGAATTCCACGACGAAATAATCAAGGCCCAGTTCGAGGTATAGAGAGCCACTTCAGGCCTGCTATAGTTAACAACCCATCACCGGTTGTGATCCCGTAACTACAAGGAGGGCGTTCATTCGAAGTACGAACACAATCAATATCCAGTCTGCCTAAGTTTCATGGTCACGCACATGAAGAACCATATCTACACATTGCTGCATATGATGCACGTTGCAACACAATCAGCAGCCAAGGGTTCTCAGTTGATGATGTGAAATTGGTACTTTTCCAATTCACACTTGAAGACAAAGCACAGCAATGGTTTCATTCGCTACCGTCAGCTTCGATCTTCACATGGGGCGACATGCAGTAACAATTTTTAGATGAGTTCTATACTCATTTGCGTACTAACAATGCAAGGAAGGATATTCGAGGGTTTCGACAACAGCCTGGTGAGTTATTTCACGAAGCGTTCAATCGTTTCAAAATGATGCTCAAGAACTGTCCACATCATGAGATATATTTATGGGAGCTTATTAATACATTCCACGAAGGCCTAACAGATGAAGATGCCAGGGATGTAAATTCAATATCCAATGGTACTTTTGGAATGAATTACGAAGAAGATGATTGGGAATATTTGGAGAGAAACGCAAGGGCGTCAAAACGCAAAGCTCAATCTTCTAGAAGTGCACGACATTCGACAGTGAGAGCAGTAGAGAATCCACCGGAGGTAAATGGTCAGTTTCCATTGTGTGGACATTGTGGAGATCTAGGGCATATAGCGGATCAATGCCCAGGCATAATTGGTGAAAATGAAGATGTGAACTATGTGCAAGGTGGGGGTGGTGGAAGAAATTTCAACATGCAATCCAACACATATCACCCGGGCCTTAGAAATCACCCGAATTTTAGCTATGGGAATGCGAATAATCAGCAAAATCCGGGATTTCAAGGCAACAATCAGTCTGGTGGTCAAAGAAACTTCAATCAGAACAGATTTCAGGGCAACTTTCAAGGTGGCTACCAAAATGATCAAAGAGGACAAGCTGGGTCGTCTAACACTTCGGGGGGTAACGATATGATGGAGATGTTGAAATCAATTCAGCTCGACTTACAGAGTCAAAGACTTGAATTGAAAAATCTTGCTCAGAAGGAGGAGATGCGAGAGAAAGCCGTTCAATCATTAACCACACAAATGGGCCAACTTGCAACCGATGTGAAGGAGTTGAAACAGCAAAACGGGAAGCTTCCCAGTGACATTCAAACGAACCCCAAGCACGGGAAGAATATACCAGTCAGCGGGGTAAGTTTCGTTCCTAAAAACAATTTGAATGATAAATTTTTAACTTCTTCTGTTTCCCATGTGATTGCAGGTTTAAGTGGCGCAAATGAGGATGGAGATGGGTGTGACTCAGGAGAGCCGGTCGTCCCGATTCGAGTGGGAAAGTTCAAAATCCACAAGGCATTGTTGGATTATGGAGCTGGGATGAGTGTTCTTCCCGGTAGCCTTTATGACCAGTACGACTTTGGTCCGCTACACGCAATTGATCAAATGGCCATGTTTGCGGATGCGAGTTTAAAGCAATCTCGAGGGGTTGTAAAGGATGTGGAAATTCAGCTCGGCGAGTTCTGCTACTCGGTCGATTTTATGGTGGTTGATTATGCACCCGCACCGACCTACGCACAACCGAAGGTAATTTTGGGTCGCCCGTTTCTGTATACAGCAAATGCACAAATCGACTGCAGGAATGGGATGGTAATTTTAAGTTACAAGAATCGTAAGCTGTATTTCAATGTATTTTTAAAATCTATTGCTTATGATCTTCTGAATGATGTGAGTCCCACAGGTGCTACTAATGAGATTGGTTCGAGTGGAGGTAATTTTTGCAGGTTTGAGTTAACGAATGAGGGAAGGCAGGTGAACAAGACAGCTGTGAGAGGAAGAGCAATTGCAGGAAAACCACCCGATGGTGGGAGTGAGTGGAGCAACAAGGCTGAGGTTGAACTCAACTGGCGTGGAGCTACGAACCTCCAACAAGATTGGACAATGATGTATGGAGAGAAATGGGGAGGCAAGCGTTCAGATGAACCTCCCTGAGTACATCAGGTACGGTCTGGCTGAAGACCTAAAACTTAGCGCTCTCGGGAGGCAGCCCGAGGATGTAGAGTATTGTACTTTGGTTTGGTTTGTTTGGTATGTTGTGTTTTGACAGGTTTCTTTGATTTAATCATCACTGATGCAATAATTCAAGTGTGGGGATGTTTTGCAACATCCCCGCTGAGATGTCAAAGAATCTATGGAATGCATCTATTCCGGTTAAAGCACAACAGCCACATGATCAGGTGCATGTGTTTATCTATCTTACTTTGTTTTTGGTGTGTTTTGTTGTTTTTGGTGGTGTGAACCTTGGTTTTGTTTAGGGGATGCGTTTGGTTTGTTTTGTGATGAGTTAGCCGCTCATTTAGGATAGTTGGTTTGTTTTCCCGGGCTTATATTTTAAAAGCACCATACATTGGGGACAATGTATCCCAAGTGTGGGGATGGGGGAGCCCGGGAAAGGATTTGTGGATAAAGCTTTGAAGCGATTGAAAGTGGTTGAAATCGATGAAAATTGAAAATTTTGAAATTTTTCATCGCCTTAAACAAGCTAATTGGATGCGAAAACCTAAAGTTTCAATCACTAATAGGCTTCTTACCGGTAGTAGACTAGATTAGTCCCTTGTCATGGTTATCCCTTTAAGTTTCATGAGAGTAGGTTTGACAAGCGTTTTATAGGAAATGAGTTGAAAAGAGATGTCTATCTATAGGGGTAACATGTTTTAATTGCATATGCTACATGTCGTCAACCTTTTTACCTTTTCTTGGTGAGATCTTGAGCCTGTAGACGGATAGGATACATTATATGATAAATTCATTTGTTGAGTGCAGGCTACGTGTTATTCTGTGTTAGAACTTGTATGATTCGATGCATGCTAAGACTGTGGGTTTGACATGTGCACATATATGATAAAGGCATTAGGATTTCCGTTACACCCTGTGTGTTTGTGTTTCTTTTGTGTTATTCACCAAATTTCCATTAGTAGCCCTGTTGAGCCTAATTACCTTTCGTTTGTTTGCCCATTGTTATCTACTGTGAAAAACCGACCGTGATGATATTGTGATAGAAAAAAAAATGAGAAAGAAAAAAAAAGAAAAAGAAAAATAGAAAAAAATATGTGAAAAAAATAGAAAAGAAGAAAAGAAAAAAAAAATATAAGTATTGTGAGTATCGTTTATGTTCTTGGGTAGAAACCAACCCAATAGTATAAGATGTGTTTGAATAAAGTATCACGGTTTGGTTATTGTTTGTAAGCCAACTAGAAAAGAAAAAGAACCTAAAAATATTTTCCTACCTTTACCCTAAGCCCAAAACCCGAAAGTCCTTTTGATATGTGCCAAGTTAGATGATACAGTGGAGGTGTGATTGTCATACAAGCTTATGATTGCAGGATTTCATGTTTGCTTATTGAGTGTTTATATACTAGCACATTACATGCTAGTTCAGATATTAACCCGAGAGGAGAGTACATTGTGAGGGGTGTGTAGCATGTGTCTAATTGTAAACATGTTAGTTTTAGATAGACAAGTCTTAAGTTTTTTTTAGTGCATCAATTACTTGTCAGACTGTCAATCTCGATTGTGTCAGTCTATGGGATGAGTATGACTTGGGACTGAACAGGTTGAACCGGTTAAGAGGTTTAGAGGTGTTGTTGCCATGGTGACTAGTTCTAGTTGGGTTGCTTGGGGACAAGCAAAGGTAAGTGTGGGAATGTGATGGAGAGGGTGAAACCCGAGCTTTAGAGTGGTTAATTATCATGTTTTATGTGTATTTGATGTGTCTATTTGCTTGGAATGAAGTAACTATGAGATTTTGGTGATTTGTAGGTAAAACATGTAAATCGGTGCATTTACGATGGTTAAAGATGAAGTTGTGAGCTTTGGATAGGATATTGCAGCTCGAGGATGAATATTGAAGTTTGTTCGGGTGATATGAAGGCTCACGAGTGAAAGGAGTATGAAAGAACAAAGTACAGGGACCATTCGGTACTTAATTGGAAGTTACTTTGTGTCTAAATGTGCAAGAGATGAGATTCTACAAAGTATAGGGGCCGTTTGGTAATTAATTGGAAGTTAATCATAGTTGAAATATTGAAGACATAAGTGATATTGAAGTTTGAGGGGTCTCCGGGTCATTAAACGAAAGTTATATGATGGGTAAATGTTAAGAAGATGATGGGAGTTTAGTTGGGGGACCAATCTTGCCATTCTATGAAAGTTGCACAATTGTTGGAGAAAAGTGTTGCAATTCACGTTCTTACCCATGGTTTGTAAACCATGGGTCATGGTTCAGGAGTGTATAGTTATAAAACCAACAGCAAGTCTATACCGTGACCCCCACTTCAGACTGTGACTCCCTGTTCAGAATCCCTGTTAGTGCAGCAAAGGTAAACTATGACCCACGGTTCTGAACTGTGGGTGAAGCTGGGCAATAGGGGAGCGCGAATTGGGCTTATTTTAAAGGGTTTTATAAGATAAAAACCCTAGTTTCTCATTATCTATCACACACTATCGATCCTAGGCTTCAAGATACTCAAGATTCAAGGTTTCTTCCATCCAATTCCATCAAGATTCTCAATTCAATCACCGAATCAACCATGATTTCTTCATCAATTCAAGCTTTTGAAGATTCTTCGTGCGAGATGAGCGGCTAATCTCCTAGTGGTTTCCTCCGGATGGAGGGTTTGTGTAATTAGGTACTTTTATGTGTTTTTAATCATTGTAACTTGGTGATCTAAGCATCCGATGCTTTTCACCATGGATTTAATTGACTGATTGTAACTGATTGCATTTATTTAAACCTTGATTTCTAAGCATTCAGTTCCCGAGAGTTCTAGTAATGGGATATATTTGACATGGGATTAGGGTTTGTAATTGTAATTGATAATCATTCGATAACCTCCCGTTATGTATTGACCGGAGTACTTAGTCGTTGGTTATCACAATTGGTTAATTAGGTTAAACATTTATGTCTATGTGAATGTTTTGATTAAACACATAACTGAACTTGTTTGCAAACCTGAAATTCGGAGGAACCATATTTCTTTCTACTGATTCAAATCACACTTTTTATTCGTTAATTTAGTTCTTTCACATAATCAAACAAACCGATTTCTCAATTTAGTAACCGTTAATCAATACTTAGCATAAAAACGCTTTCCACGATCCTCCCTTGGTTCGATACCCTGCTTATTCTATACTAATAGTTTAAATAGGTTTTTGCATGTCCATAACGACAGACATCAAATAGTAGTTGAGAATGTTGAAGAAGTTGTGTATATATTTGATGGTTGCTTTGTTTAGTGGTAGAAATAAAAACCGGATCAAATCAATTAGCTCTCGCATATATATTCCACCATTTTCCTACCTTTGCACCTAGCCCCGTTACACCCCGTAAGTCCTTTTGATTCATAAGCATGCTAAATACTCAATAGGAGGAGACTTGATTTGTATACAAGCTTATTGTCGCACAAACACACACACGCATTGTGTGGTTTAGCATTATGTGATAATATTTCTTGTCACCGAGAGTTATTGTGAGGGGTGTGTCTTATGGTATGATTGAAAGTTAGTAAAAGGACGATACGTTTTAGCTTGGTTTGCATGTTGATCGCTTGTGGTTTTGAAATAGTTTTTGAATGGGTTGCTTGGGGCAAGCAACGGTTAAGTGTGGGGATGTGACGGGTGGTCCACGGGACAACCCTTAAGTGTGTTAAAAGATAAGTTAATCCCCCATTTGATCATTTAATTGTCTTGAATTAGATGACTACGTTTGCTTGTGTTTCAGGTACATTTGGGGCTTAAAAGTGTGGAAATTAAGCTTCGAATAGGCGCGACTTGATTGGAGGATTGAAGATGGAGCATAAATGAAGAAAATATTTTTTTTGGAATTGAAGAATTAAGAGGATAGGATTATAGAGGACGAAATTACGAGAACGTAGGCGAAAACGGTGAAGAAAACGGAGTTAAAACGAAAAAGTTATGAAGAAAACAAAATTGCGTGCTGAAGGCTACCGTAACTTACGGTAGATACCGTAAATTACGGTAGCCCCCAGCATTTTTCTTCCACCGTAAGGCAGTAGAGACCCACCGTAAGCCATTCCAAGCCACCGTAAGCTACGGTGGCCACCGTAGCTTACGGTGGAGGCCAGCGTGAAACTTGTAACTCCCTCATTTAAGGTTGTTTATGGTGCCTTTTCATCAGCTAATCATTCGCATTCGTTTTGTAACTCCTAAGGGGAGAATTTGGGGTGTTCTAAGGTGTTCTTGAGTGATCTAAACATGAAGACTTTGTTTTTGATTCCAATGGACAAAGGTTCGATTGTGATGATGGTTCATAACACTATGAGCGGCTAGATTTGCTTGGTGATCGTCTCGGATGTAAGGTTTTATTTGTGAAAATTATGTTTGTTCTTTAATTTCTGGAATATTAGACTGTGCATGTGTTGTTAGTTTATTATGGTGTTTGATTGGTTGTTTGTAAATTGTTGATGTATGTTTGATCATAGTTCTAAACCATACGTTCTTGGTGCCGTTGGCAATCGAGATATCATGGGAGGGATTAGGGTTGGATATGTGTTGATTGGTCATCGGGTAACAACCTCGCATTCTAGGAATCCGAGTACTTAGTTCCCTTTCATCACAAACAATTGATCTTACATGAGCCATGTCTATGTGGTTCTTTCCAGTTGAATATGAACGTTAGTTGTCCCTTAAAACCTGAAACTCGGGATGATCACTATCCTCTTATCTTGTTACAAAACTTAACCTTGATTTGAAAACTAATTTAGTTTAATTTAGTTAATTAAAACCAATCAACCCAAACATTGAAATTTACATTTCTTGCAATTTAGATTAATCTAGTTAGTTAGACATACATTGAGATAACACATATTCCACAAACTCCCTGTGTTCGATACCCACTTACCGCTAGCTAATTAGTTGTAATTGGATTAAATTTGCGTGACCACGACAATCACGTCATAAGGGAGGTCAACGGTTGAGCGATTTTCGAAAAATCCTCAATAAATTTGCGGTAATATCCTGCCAAACCTAGAAACTGACGGATCTCTGTTAGCGTCTTCGGAGTTTCCCAATTCTTGATTGCCTCGATCTTTGTGGGATCCACATGAATTCCATCTCCGTTCACTACATGACCGAGGAACTCAACCTCACGCAACCAGAACTCGCACTTTGAGAACTTAGCGTACAATTTCTCTTCATTGAGCAGCTCTAAGATGGCTCTTAGATGTTGCTCATGTTCTTCCTTCGTCTTTGAATAAATCAAAATATCTTCGATAAACACAATTACGAATTTATCGAGATATGGCTTGCAGACTCTATTCATCAAATCCATAAAATACTGCTGGCGCGTTTGTCAACCCAAACGGCATAACTAGAAACTCGTAGTGTCCATAACGAGTTCGGAAGGCAGTCTTTGGAATGCTCTCTTCTTGAATTCTCAACTGGTGATAACCTGATCGAAGATCGATCTTGGAGTAAAAACTCGAACCTTGTAGTTGATCAAACAGGTCATCAATCCTTGGCAAAGGATACCGATTCTTAATGGTCAACTTGTTTAGCTCTCGGTAGTCGATACACATGCGGAAACTACCATCTTTCTTCTTAACGAACAGAACTAGAGCTCCCCAAGGTGAGAAGCTTGGTCTAATAAATCCCTTGTCCAGAAGTTCCTGAAGTTGCGTTGACAGCTCTTGCATCTCGGAAGGCGCAAGTCGATAGGGTGCCTTAGCTACAGGCGCAGCGCCTGGAACTAAGTCAATGTGGAACTCGACTTGTCTTTGCGGCGGCAATCCTGGCAAGTCTTCGGGAAAGACTTCAGGATATTCCTTCACAACTGGGATGTCTTCTAGCTTTGGCTCAGCGGCTTCTTTGTCCACAATGTGTGCCAAGAAGGCAACACATCCTTTCTACAAACATCTTCGGGCTTCTAAACAACTGATAATCCTTAGATGCATATCGTGCTTCTCTTCATGTACCACAATTGTTTCTCCATTCGCCATCGGAATGCGAATGACCTTCTCGTGACATACGATCTCTGCTCGGTTGCTCGATAACCAATCCATCCCCACTACCACGTCGAAGCTTCCCAACTCGACTGGCAGAAGATCAAGCGTAAACTCGTGCTCCCCAAGCTCTATCATGCAACCTCTAATGACTTCATTCGCTTCTACTAGCTTTCCATTAGCTAGTTCTATCGAATATGGAATATCTAGCTTACTAGCCACCAACCCAAGTATATTCTTAAATTCTAGGGATACAAAACTATAATCGGCACTAGTATTAAACAGTACATATGCAAAACGTTGGTTGATAGGGAACGTACCAGTGACTACGTTCGGATCTTGGCGAGCTTCTATCGCTCCGATGTTGAAAACCCTTCCCTGAGCTTGGTTGATTTTCGGGCATTCATGCTTGAAGTGCCCAATATCTCCACAGTTAAAGCAACCTGGTCCCCGACCATTACCATTTCCATTACCACCTTGATTGTTGTTTGCTCCACGGTTTCCACTACCAGCTTGATTCCCAAAATTACCACGATTACCATTACCGCCATTTCCTCCTTGAGGGCGGTTTCCATACCCATTTCCACCACGGTTATTGTTTCCATTGCCATAACCTCTCTGGCCACCACGACCAGTACCAACCCAGCACGTCTCCTTCGAATGACCAACCTTTCCACAAGACTCGCATTTTCCAGCTCGGCATCGTCCATTGTGATGTAACTGACACGCATCGCATTTGGGCAAGGTGCCCATATACCTTTTTCCTTTGTTTTCAGCACCAGTTTTGACCTTGGCTGGTGCGTTTGCCTCTTCCTACTTGTTAGCACTGCTGGTACCCTTCTTAAAATTTGAGAACTTCCTTTTGTTCTCACTTGATGACTCAACGTGAGTCTCCTTCTTCTTTTGGTCAGAAATCGAGAACTTGTTCAACCTGATTGCCTCTTCAGTTAGTGCTACACTCAGATCAATAGCCCCGGTGATCGTAGTCGGCTTTGACATCGTCACCATACTCATGATTTGAAGTGCCAACCCCCAAATAAAATGCTCGATGCGCTTGAATTTCGGATCAACCATGTAAGGAACGACGCGAGATAAGTCGTGAAATATCTGTACATATTCGGCAATCTTCGGACCATCCATCTTGAGGTTCCAGAATTCAGTTTCTAACTTTTGGATTTCAGCCCTGGAACAGTATTTCTTGCGCATGAGTTCCTTCATTTCATCCTATGTCATGGCATATGCAGCCTCTTCTCCCAAGGTCTGGACTTGGAGATTCCACCATGATAACGCTCCGTCTAAGAACAATCCAGAGATGTAGGTGACCTGGTGCTCCGGCGCACACTTGCTCATTCTTATCACAAAATCAGTTTTCTCCGTCCATCTGAAAAAAGCTACAGCACCCCCGGTGCCGTCGAAATTCAGAGGCTTACAGTCGAAGAACTGCTTATAGGTACAGCCTGTACAAGTAACATCATTCACATAAAACATTAGCGAACGCACATGGAATATCCAAATGTAACGTAATGTGTCTTTAGTGACTTAAACATTACCAAGAGGTGGGTTGCTTCCCGAGGTACCTCCGCTATGTTCGGAGCGTAAGGCCTCGTGTTGTGCTATCGCTCGTGAAATTCGTTCTTGTAACTCGGCCTCAGTTGTGGGCAGTGTGTTGTCTCTTCGAGGAGGCATCTTCTAAAGAAGATTGTATAGGTCAGGTCTTATGCATATAAGTATGTAGTACGTGTATGTAATAACATTTATCAATGCAAGTAAACACATAACATCCCAATCATAACGTAAACAAGTAATTCAACAATGTATATAATGAGAATATTGCGATTGAGCTTGTATAAATCATCGACCATAATTACAGTTTTACATGTTTCACAAATGTACCATATCACATCAAAAGGGACTATAGGGTCACACTACCCTTGTCCAAAATATCCATCAAACTACAACAATCATAAAATCAAAAAGTGGTCTTCAAAAGGTTGTGTAATCTGGGCTCAATAGCGACACTCTCATCAAAAGTATGCTACCTGCATAAAACCAAAAACCTGCTATGCTGATGGTGGAGGAGGAGGAGGAGGTGGAGGAACGAATAGCAAACTGCGCACATGCGATAACTCCTCCCCAAGAGCATGAACGCGACGCAACAGATAACTAATCTGCTGCTCCATAGTAAGAAAACGAACGTCAAAATCTGGGTATGGCAGAAGAGGAGCAGGTGGAGTCGCGAAAGGTGACTGACAAGTACAAGGTGGAGGACGTGGAATCCTCTCTAGCTCCATGACTCTACGACATAACATCTCCTGCTGAAGCTGTAAGGACAGGAGTAGCTCATCCCTCGTGTAACCAGTGTAGTGGAAAGGATGGTATGGATCAGAGACTGGCATAGTGTTGGGCGGAAACCATATCAGTGGCTCGCCTGATGGTGCAGAAGCAAAATGAGTAGCAGGTGTAAAATGTGGCATGAAAGGAAAAGCTGCTGACACGTGAGGAATATGACCAGACTGCTGACTGGACAAGCCTTCCCCTGGACGGGGTGGAGGGATATCCTGTAAGAATGTGATCGGCAGGTCAGTGCGGTGTATATCATACACGTGTGGGTGAAACGGGGCAATGTCAACTGGTGCATGTGTAAGTGCAGGTGGGGGAGTAACAGGCTCAACGAAAGGAGGCATGTCATCATCATCTATCCACCCATTACGGGTGAATGCGTAACTAGGATCTATCTGGTCAGCAAAAGGAGCATAATCAACGGCTGCAGGGATCGGATCGGGTACAGGTGGTGCCACAACGGGTATGTCAACAGGTACAGGGTCATGCTCAGGCAGAGGATCATGAGCAGGTATAGGCTCAGGTGCAAGCATAGGCTCAGGGTCGACTGGTGCTAGCTCAGGATCAGCGGGCATCGGCTCGAGATCAGCGGGTGCATCAAAATGCTGATCGTCGGGAACAAAGTCAATCTCATGTCCAAACTCATCATCAAACTCAAAATCCTGTGGGGGAATAGGTGCAGCAGACATAGCTGTGTGAGAATCGGAATCAGTGGGATAACGCTGCAATCCCAGTGCATGCAAAGTAGTGGACGATACAGACTCGAATGAATCAGGACTAGAATGATCAGATGAAATCTCAACGATAGGAATCTCAATGAGTGGGACAACAAGAGCATCATCAGCTGGAACTCCATCTCCCTGTGCAACATCAGGGGGGCCATCGATGAAAAGATCGACATCATCGTCAGACAAAGCATCAAAAGGCAGATCCTCGAGAGGAAAAGCCGCAAGGGGCAAAGGAGCGGGGATCGGAACAAGAAATAGATCCTCGTCGGGTAAACCATCAGCTAGCGGTATATCATCGCCAAAATCCGGCAAAGCAAAAGGCTGAAAATCATCATCATCGTCACTCTCAGTGTCAGAGGTAAAAATCTCAGGGTCTGGGACAATCTCATCGTCCGAAACTATGGCCATGGGGTCTACAGTATTTGATAGTCCACTCTCAGATGAGGACATGGTGTCTGTAACAAAACAATCACAACATATGCACATGCATCAACAATCATCAAATAAGCATGTAAGTAGTAACAATGTAAGCATGTATGCATCCTAGTCTTCCCAGACTATCCCACCTAGCCTCTCAGACTGAACCACCTAGTCTCTCAGACTAAACCTCCCACTTTCACAAACTGTCCCAACTAGTCTCTTAGACTACCCAGCCTCTCAGACTGAACTACCCAGTCTCTCAGACTGAATTACCCAGTCTCTCAGACTGTACTATAAACGAATTCCTTGAAATGTGATTTCTGTCTTTTATTTGTAAAAACGTTTGTTTCCTGGATCTGGACGTTTCGTGTATGCATTGAAAATATGTTATGAAAACATTTTCGTGAGAGCCCTAATGATCGTAGTCTAGACTCGAGAAAGAATCCTAGTTCGCTACGATCGAAGCTCTGATACCAAGCTGTCACACCCTGACTTTTGCCGAAGCGTGATTATTGGTGTGACTTTCTTAATACCATAGCATTCAATCATAACAACGTTATATGATAAAACCATTAGATGTTCATCCATAAATTAAGTTTGATAATAGCACAACATACTTTTTTGAAACATCGACACCAAATCAAGTTACAAACCACAACAAGTTTTAAGGAGTTCACTAAGACTCGTCAAAAGACCTTAAACAAACCCGAGTTTAGAACCATGTATCTCGTCCAGGATTAAGATACATCTCCTAAACCCTAAAGACCTGGATGACATCTTTTATTTATAACGCAGCTTGAAAATATGCAAACACCTGCCAGATCCACTTAGTTCCCTGAAATACATGTAATTTGAAAACATCAACAAAAGTTGAGCGAGTTCATGTGTTTGTATATATGTATGTATAAAACCTTTGTAACAGTGTATGTATGTATGTATGTTTGTAAATCCCGGTATGAAAGCAAACAAGGAAAAGATCACCAATGGTTTGCAAGGCCACTGATATGTGTGACGGTGTAGGAAGGCTCAAACCTAGCAAATTTGTACCGGGCTTCCAGCTGTAAGACATAGTCTCCCTATGGGCCACCCTGGTCCTCATGGGTGTGGGCTCGCTACACCCAAATAGATCTATCACTCATGCCCCTCGGTCCTTATACGAGGATTAATGGTCTCAAGTATGCGCCTACCCATTCACATGATCTATGGTACTTTCCTAGGCTAACCATACAAATTTTATTTGTATGTAATCCGTTTGTAACATGTATTTCACCACCGAAGTTAATAAACAAAACAGTTTAAAGAAAATGGGGACATGAACTCACTGTCTTGCGTCTTCGGTACTCGTAACTCAAATCCCTTCAGCAACACGACTACCTACAATGTACTAACGTCTATTAGACGAACGGGTCGTGCCTTGTCTTAGTATTAATGTTTTTGAGTTACGTTTTTTATATCATTCCAATATAATTATTGTCAAAATAATTAATATTTCAACTTAAATTATATTTATAATTTTGGAATAATTGTTAAACAACATTTTTGTGATAATATTTCTCAAGTATTTATACTTATATTTCCTTCCCAATGATGGGGGTATCTCATACATGTATATTCATATCCTTGTATTTGTTAAGTATTCTTATCCTTAACTTCTGATTAATTATTCCGGAATAAATATCCAATACATATTTCCTAAATATATGTTTTATTACTTAGAAAAATTATTCATAATTTTTCTTTTGGGAAAACTTATTTGTAGTTCCAAACTAATATATTTTCAAGTCTCATTTCAGAAAATATATATATAAACTTATGTTATCCAAAAACAATGTATTCCAAGAAAATATATATTTTTCCCAAAAATATTATACTTCCTAGTAATTCCAAGAGAATATATTTTTACTTCGCGAAAATAATATATCTCCTCCTTGTCAAAAATATGATATAACTTGGTAATATTTGGAAAAATCATATTTTTACTTCTTTGTATCCAAAATATCATTTACCAAAAATATATTTATAAGCACATTTTCCGGAATATTTTGGTAAGTTACATTTCTTAGTTCGATTTCTCAATATTCCGTGTGTAACTTGTGTATTTATTCCTTGAGATTTTTGGTATACTTTGGATTGTAATTTCTTCGTATTTTTGTTAAGTTATATTACTTTAACCCTAAAATAATATAACTATTACACCAAGTATACAAATATTCACACATATCATGTCTTTAATGTATATATATTCTAAATATATATTTGCCCATTTTTATTTGTAAAAACCAACCTCCAATATTTGTATCTTTGTAACAAGAATTATGGCAAAGTTTATATTGAGAAAACTCATGTTCAAAATACACTTGTAAATATTTGTTTGAAAATATCTTTCTAAGTGTTTATATTTTTAGGAAATTTTGCCATAATCATGTGAATTACATAACAACATGAACTTGAACTTTCATAAAAACTTTTAGTAACTTGGTAGTGTGTTTAGTAGGTTTAGTTACCCTCCAAAATGTATTTACTTCTTTATAAACTTCATTCTTGAAAGATTTAGGTGTTTACAACTTGTAAACATGTTTTACAAAAACGTTTCTTTATGAAATCTTCTTGTTTCTCAAGTGTTTCTACACTTGTTTTATCACCAAAAATAGTGTATGTTTAAGTAAGAACCAAGATCTTCTAAAAATCATATTTTGAACTTGGTTCTTTTGGAAAACCATTCATAAATCTTAGATTCATAAGATTATTAGCTCACTTTGATTATTATTTTTCAAGAAATCACTTTATTCTTCAAGTTCATGCTTACACATGAGGATGATTATCTTGTTTTATCACATAATCATCCTCTTACTTGCTAGATCATGTGTTTAATCACAATCTAGCAAGCTCCTTATTATGATCAACATCATAATCTCAAGAAAATAACAATCAAGTATCATACATACACTAAACATCATAGTTTCAACAAGATTTCATCGTATGTCAAGCTTATGTTCATGTTTCTTGATTAGGTTCTTTAGTGTTCTTCAAGATTTTCATCACATATCATCTTTTAACCAACTAAATTAGAAGTAATAAGAGATTATAAGGGTCTTACTACTAGCTCTATGGCTAGGGATGAACACAAGAAGTTGAAGATGACAAAAGTGATGGATAAAAGCAAGTGTAAGAGGTCCTTCAATATCTAGAGCCACCAAGCTTCTTTAGACACCTTCTAGCACCTTGTGATGGATGTGGAATGAATGAACAAAGCTTGACAATGGTGGTGGTGTGGTTGATGGAGTTCAGCCGAGAGGGGGAAGAAGGAGGGGGAGTGAGTTGTGTGAAGTTGATGAATGAAGTTAGAACTCTTAAGGTTTAACTTATAACCATATTACTACATAAACTCTTGGATAATATGTCCTTTAGAGTACAAGACATATCTATTAAACAATTGCAACAAAATCAAATGTGTAAGGGGCCTTGGTGGCCGTGAGATAGGTGGGGGGGGGGGTCTAGTATAGGTTTCAACCAATTAGTTATCATATAGTTCAAAACCAAGTATTAGTTAGGTGTTTTAGTCACTAGATATTTTTAGTGGGTGTTAGGGTGTTCGGGGATCATAACTAGCTCCACTACTAGAAAAAAGACCTTTAATGACACAAGAACAATGACACACACTAATCTTATGACACATAAACACGTGTATCATAAAAAAAATGTCATCGTTGGTAAAATCTGAATATTTTATGACACCTATATTTGTGTGTCATCGTTTAAATGTCATTTAAAAAAAACAAAACACATTAAAATATGTGTGTCATCGTTGTGTGTCATCTTATAATTTTTATGACACTACAGTTGTGTGTCATCGTTTAACCGTCATTAAAAATCATATTGAAATATGTGTGTCATCGTTGTGTGTCATCTTATAATTTTTATGACACTATATTTGTGTGTCATCGTTTAAAAATCATATTGAAATATGTGTGTCATAATTCTGTGTTATCTTATAAATTTATAGGGGGTTCATTTTATCCAAAACCCGAACCCAATACCACCCGACCCGAAAAACTATCATACCTGAATTACCTGAACCAGATGAAGGGTGAAACCCAAACCCAATTGAACTTAATCAATGGATATGATTTTGGTGTTTCGGGTTCACCCGAAAAACCCGACAAACTATTAGAAACATTTCAAATCCCAGTATATTCCAAGTAATTTTAGAGTTGGGAGGTGGAAAAACGGGATTCTATGCGAGCACGTTGTGATAAACTGAATATGCATGGTTAATTTATGCATCACTACAAGAAATTTAAGTTATAGTGGCAACACTTTCAGCGGCGACAAAGGAAAAGTCGCTGCTAAAGGCCTTAATCTGGAACACGGGCTTTTCAAGTGATCTGGGCCTTTCCTTCCTTAACAAATCAAATGGAGAGGGTATCCCTGAATAAAGGAGTAAAAGAAATTAGAATAAATAATTAAAAGTTGAAACGCTAAGTCAAAGAAATTAAAATAAAATTAAAAGTTGAAATGTTTTTGTTATTGTTTTAAACCGCAAAAACATTTCAATAAATTATTAAATTATGACTATATCAACGCCCTTAGGCTCCCTTACTGCTCGGTTAGTAGACACGTCATATCCTTACAAATCCTTAAAAACTCAATTTCACCTACAACCACACACACATCCTTACATATCGAATTTTCCATATCATCACCTAACTTTTTAATTATTATATAAACTTTACTTTTTATATAAATATTTTTAATATAAAAATAGCAAAAAAAAAATTTGCCCTATGTTTATAAACTTTACTTTTTATATAAATATTTTTAATATAAAAATAGCAAAAAAAATTTTGCCCTATGTTTAATTAATCATCCAAGTTACTAGTATACGGCCCAAATTGTGTTTGATTAAATAAGCCTATTAACTGTTAGCCTATGAATTCAACCTTAAAATTGTATGAAAGTCAACTTCTACCCTAAAATAAGATAAGTTATCTGAACAAGCAGTCGCTACCATTTCTAGTTTTCTACCGTCCATGATTCATCAACTATCAGTTATTTCTCTATCCTTCCATCGTTCAAATGGAATCGCCTCCGTTCAATTCCGCCATTTTGCCTTTACTCTGCCGCACCACCTTTACTCTCCCGGAGCACCACCGCACCACCGCGCCACCTTGACTCTGCCGGAGCACCGCCATCTCCATCCGCCTCAATCTCCAACGCCACTCTGAAAACGATACTACATTCCGAATTTCTTTGTAATTTCAGTGGTTATGTTGATAATTTGAGTAGATTCGTGTCGTTTTTAACTACCAACGAAACCGTAGAATAGTTTGACTTGACAGAGGAGGACAAATAAATATATTAGGCCTAGAGGGGGCAATCTTGACCCAAAGCCTTCCAAGTGGATCAGTTTGGGTTGCTTTTAAAATTATATGGGTTGGTTTGGGTAAGCTATTTTACCTAAATGGGTCACAATGGGTTACTTGAAATTCTATCTTGTTATTTTCGGGTCAAAGCGGGTTGACAACATTCAAGAAATGGGTCAATGTGGGTTGGTGTCTTAAAGAAATGGGGCAGGTTTCGGATCGGAATGAGTTTCGACCCGTACCGTTTTGACCCGTACCGTTTCGACGCGTACCGTTTCTACGCGTACCGTTTCGACGCGAACCGTTTCGACGCGTACCGTTTCGACGCGTACCGTTTCGACGCGAACCGTTTCGACGCGTACCGTTTCGACGCGTACCGTTTCGACGCATACCGTTTCGACGCGTACCGTTTCGACACGAACCGTTTCAACCTGTACCGTTTCGACACGAACCGTTTCGACCAGTACCATTTCGACACGAACCGTTTCAACGCCAACCGTATCGTTTTATTAATTAACACTAAGTTTCACATCCCAGTCCAGCTCATCTTCTTCTATTTCTACCTTCAGCAACAAAACACTACACGACCTGCACGTTTAACTTCAAATTTTCTGCAACTCAGATTTCTATTTCAATTCAACAAAGCTGATTCACAATCAACTTCTACGAACAAAATCAACAAATCTGATTGATAACAATTCTGAAATCTCTATAATCAACACAAATTTCGATTGATTCGGGTTCCTATACAGATCAGTTCTACGATGATCAAATTTCGATTATGAGAATGATTTAGAATATCTCAGATCTTGAACAATCAAACTAAAAAACACTGATTCTATCAGAAATCAACTGAAATTGACCGGGTTAATCCAAAATTTTCAATCAAAACTCTAAACTGCAATCGAAACTTGACCGAAAATCAATCACAAAAACAGTTTGTATAACTTTGAAATGATCCGAAACAAACTGTAATCACAACTAAATCAGCCGGATCAGTTCGAAATCAATCAAAAATCAAAAATTCGTCTAAATCAATCCGAAACTCAAATCTTTTAACAGTATTCGAACAGAACTTTTGTATTAACTGTTTGACAAATCACTGAACAATATGATCACTAAATGTCATTTTATCCATTCAAAACATTCAACTGATTTTGTTTTCTGTTAACTGTTATAGTTGTTATCACTTGCGCATCAAATCAAATCAAAACAAATCTCATCAAACACCTATCGAATTTGTTCAAAATTATCACAATGTTAACCGTCAATCACCTGTTCAAATCGAAAATCTCAAACGATACGGTTCGTGTCGAAACCCGACAAAATTGCCCCTTGATGTACAGTCACTTTAAAAAAAAACATTTTTTTAACAAACCCGACCCGACCCGAAACCTGTTCTGACCCGAACCCGTTCCGACCCGAACCCGTTCCAACCCGAACCCGTTTTGACCCGAACCAAAACAACCCTTTTTCTAATTGACCCGTTTTGACCCGAACCCGTTTCGACCCGAACCCATTTTGACCCATGACCCGACCCGACCCAACCCGTTTGCCAGGTCTAATTAGGCCCATAGGAGAGTAGCTTACGAACATCGTACGGAAAAGATCGATTCAGTCATGTGCCTCTGTAAATTTTTATGTGCATATGTGATTTCTATGTTGGAAATAGAAATAGCTAGGAATGTGTGTTTTCTATGTGGGAAATAGGAATGTGTGTTTGGCTGGGTTTTAATGTTCACAAAAAAGAGTACTCACACTTGGCTAGGTTTTAATATACTCGACCTATATTTAAAATACCCTACCTCGATCCAACCAGTTTGAATCAGCAATTACTCAAAACAGCAACCTATTTTTACAAAGTTTGGTTTTCTTTGTACTTGGGTTTTTATTGTTATACTATTTGAATGGCAATATAACTCATTTATGTCGGTTTGTGAACTAATGTGCTCGAACAAAATTTGGTTTTCTTTGTACTTGTGATCGTAGGTTGTAGGACGTATCAGAGGAAATACAAGCTCGAGAACACAGGACCGTTTCTTATTGAACTAATGTACTCGAACCAAATACAAATTTCTGATCTCATATTGATTGTCTCGCTTTTGTGGTTTGTTCATCCAGTTTGTAGCAGGTCAACTCGTCAGCCAGTTAAGGATTTTTTGTTTTAAATCTCTAACACGATTTCTAATAAGAAACTTTTTATTATGTGTTATTCAAGATCTAACCATTCGTGCACCGGTAGATTACTCTAATATACAGATGGAATAAATCCAGGTTTTACTTCACAGGGAGTCAAAATTTCAAATTTAATAGCCTTTACAAGAGTTGCCCACATCAATTTAAACCCGATACCCGAGAAACCCGACCCGGTGAAACCTGAAACATCAGTTTTATTAATTTATAATAAAACTTATATGTATGTAATATAAATTTTTAATTTATAATAGTTGTTGTATAAATAAAATTATATAATAATTATAATAGTAAAAATGGATTTGGAAATCTCAACGTATATCTTTAACCAAACTAATGGGTATACCCGATGCCCGAAGGGTAATTACCCGACAAATGCCCCACAGGTATTAGGTCGGGTATGAGACACGATTTTATAACCGGGTATGAATATGGGATTACCAATACCTGACCCGAACCCGACCCGAACCCGACCCATTGACATCCTGCCCAAAGAACACCCCCTTTTTATAATTCCCGCCCCTTTGAAATAAATAAAAAATTCATCAATTTACAACTTCAATTCAATCTTTTCTATCAACTCCCACACCCACTTCCCGTAATTCTCTCTAAAACTAAATCATCACCCTCTCAATTAAAACACTTAGTCACATCAAATTTGAAGGCCGCTTCACCACTGCAACCGCCGGAAAACAACGAATCGCTTCACCACTGCAACCGCTGGAAAACAACCGTCGGTAAATTTCATCTGTTTACATCATCTGCTTATGAATTGCGAGTTTTATCTTTTAGTGTTTGTGAATTGCGAATTTAATCCATTACTAGTTTACATCATCTGCTTCAAATCTGTAGCTAGGGTTTTTGTAATGTAGAATATGTCTCATAATATGTTAGTTAGGGTTTTGATAATTATACAAAAGTATATTTGGAGAAAGTTTATACCTCCTAGCAAGATCAACAAGTGCAAATTGTAACTTGAAAGTAAATTCGCCATTTGTATGACTCACCCTGATGATGTCTCATTGGCATCTTTTTTTCGTTTTTTTACTCGATACATTTGAGCTAATCTTTTAAATTTGCCTGTTTAAGATCAAATACAACCCAACCCAACCCAACCAAATTTAAGAGGTGAAAACTCACATCATGCAGTGCTTTGTAGTCCAGTCTCTCAACATTTCTCTTTGTAGTTATGCGGCCAAAATCGCCATTTTTTGTACGTGATTCTGGTAAATCTTGTTTATCTCTAGACATATCAAGCCCTTGAACTTATCTAAAAGTAGATGGCGACGGTGTTGGCTTATATGTACCAATAAATAATACAGATTATATAAAAATTTGAAGAATCGAATTTCATTTAACCATATCTCGCATATTAGTAGAATAACTTGACTGGCTAGAACCAAATAGTGTTGTAGATCATAAACCTGGACATATAGGCAACCAATGAAACTAGTTGTGCACCCCACGCGCATTGCGGCACGCTAAACCAATTCGTTCTCGGTTTGACAACATAATAGGATGTAGCGAAACAAACATAAGGAGTAGATCAAAAAGTCTAAAAATATTGTTACACCTTCAATGCAGATTTACTAAATAATGCCATGAATCTAAAAAATATATCGAGCCATTATGATCTCCTCCTCGTGTAATGTGAACGTTGATCGCTTTAATCCCAGCCATCATAGATAAGATAAATTAGTCTTTCTTAATCTACAACTCTTCTCGTTACGTTGCAAACGTGTCAATCAATCAGAATACCTGAAGCCGAGGTACGCATCGTCCTTTAACTTCAACTTCATCTGCCGAACTTTTGATCCCACATGTCATTGACCGTTTGATTCAGACACCTTTGCAGACCTTGTGTTCAAACACCATTGCAGACCTTGTGTTCAAAGCGGCCCTCTTCTTCAAATCGCCATCGCTTGACTGTTTTGATCCCACATGTCAGTTCAAATACCATTGCAGACCTTATGTTCAAAGCCGCTCTCTTCTTCAAATCGCCGTCGCTTGTCTCTCCCCTTTAATTCATGTTTTTTCAAACACCATTGCAGACCTTGTGTTCAAAGTTGTCGATCTCGCCAATCTCTTCTGAGTAACACTACTAGTCTCACCAATAGCTTGAGCAACTAATTTCTTTTAATGTTTTTGTTCCCTCACAATCAGTGAACAGTGATTACCCAAGAGCCCATACCACCACTGCTGTTATTCACTCTCAAAATGAAATCAAACAATTGTTCTTTCAGATCTTGAATGAACTCAAATGATTAATTATGTCTAAATGAAATCACACTAGTACAAAAGTGATCAAATGATGCGGTTAAATTGCCTATAAGATGCGGTTATACACCCGTATCTTATGGCATAGCATCTTTTGGCTTATAGGCAAAAGATGCGGGTCCAATAGATGCGGTTCAAGACCCGCATCTTTTGGTCTTAATCTTGACAACCAACATGTTCAAAAGATGTGGTTCTAGAACCGCATCTTTTGGTCTTTAGCTAATTTTTCTTTTTGGTTCGATTTTTTGGTAATTTCAATAAAAATTCCCAATATACACAAATTTGTATACCTAAAAATAAAATATACAAAAAATAAATAAATAAAATAACCCCAAGCATGTAAAATTACAAAGGCTTCAAAGTCATGTACTGTAACGAATCTATGGTATTGCATTTAGAGATGTCTGGTTTGTATTTTATTTCACAAAACTATAGCAAGAATTTTTTTGGCACCAGAGTGTAGACCAATCAGTAACTTGAGAGCAACGTCCACCCTTAATCAATCTCCTTAACAGATCCTTTGGGCTCACTAGAAACAGCTTCTTTAACTTCCTCCCCATAGCGCTGCTTCTTTTTGCCGTTTGATTCACCTTTGTCTTCTGCGTCTCCTACATCATCCTCTTAACTCTGCTGCA